>VWZN01017767.1:179758-199341 GCA_013396955.1 Regulus satrapa | reverse complement strand
CTAACTGAAACTTCCTCTTGTTTATAAAAACAAGGTTGTCAAGGGCACAGTGCTCTCTCTTCTCCTCAGCTAGCAGAACTTGCAGGTTCCAAATAGGCCTGCCTGGGCCTATTTCATCTAACCACACTAATAAGAGGATTGCTCGTACACCTTCCTGATTTGCGGCATTCTGCAACAAAACTATTTTGGATTGTTCAAGGAAGGCTGATATGCAAGAGCCTAATCCAGAGAATTTTCTGTTGATGGCTGATGTTGCAGTGTAATTCTTCCCTCCCCATTAATAATTTATTATTAATTTATCAGCAGACAATATTCTTTATACATGTAAAATTAGATATATTCTGTGTATCAAACAATGCAAAAAAAAAAAAGGCCTAAAGGAAACCATTAAAGATTTCTGTGGCACTTTCCATGTGTATAAAATGCCTGGTGATAGCACAGTGCTGGAGTCTGTGTAACTGATTTTATCAAACTTAGGACAAAAAAAAAGGTAATTTAAACAACACTGTTGTCTGTTTGGCAGATGCTGTTCTGCTGAAATGCCTCCCCAGTAATTAATGTTGATACCCAGTCTTTCTCTTTGCCCAGACTCTTCTGGGGAAAAATGGTATCTTGACTTCCTTGCTCAGATAAAGAAAGATAATTTAGGGTGCAGTACTGTACTTAGTCTCTGTTGCAGTTTGAATGTTGCTTTCTACTTTAAAAATTTTCTGCCCAAGTAATGGTGTTTTGGGTAGTTTTCTTTCTGTTGTAGAGACTTTGTTGCAGGCCCAAAAGAGACTCGGAGAACTTCCATTTACAGAGTATGAGCTGTAAAATGTTCTGACTTCCAGTGTAGTTATGTCAGCACCATCACACAGTCCATCCCTAAACATATTCCAAGAAGCAGCAAAAATGGTTGTTTCTTGAAGTTTTGTGTACAGTGATGGAATAATTTTCTGTAATGTTAATGGTATTATGTTTGAGGAAACTTAAGCAGTTTTTTAAACAAAATGTTTCTTCCTATTTCCTAGACTTCTTGTTACACATTACTGAGAAGTCTTCTTATAGAGAGACTTAAAGTGGAAATTCTGTTTTGTTAGCAAGAAGTTTGATTTCTTACAATTTTTGAAACAGGATCTGAAGACTCTTTTCACCCGCTGCAATTAGAATCTGCTCTGAGTGATGACTGTCAGAGTGTTGATCAGCCAGGGGATATTAACACTGTGTCACAGAGGCCTTTTGAACAAACCCCTGGAATTGAAAACAGAGGCAGTGAGAACTGTATTTCATCTGCAAGTGAATATGAAGAGCTGTCAAGAAGTATGGGATGTATTCATCTCCAATGTTCAGTGGAAGATCTGTGGAATGAAAGTCAGATTTGTCTGGAAGAGCAAAATTCATTTTATCAACTAGATGAAGTTACAATGGATGAAACTTCCCCTCAGCAGTTAGTAAAAGAGACTATGTCTTCTGAAAAATTACCTTTCGAGGCATTTGATAAGAAGCATGTGAAGCTTCCTGAAAAATCAGTTCATGTAGATGAAGTAAATAAAGCTGTGGAGCCGCATTCTCAGTGCAACACGGATATAGAGGGGGCAGATCAAAGGTTTCCAGAAGGACTGGAATCCCTGAGAGTTCTCAGAGAAACCAACCTGGAAGACCCAGACATCCATTTGCACCCTGTGGTACAACAGAACTGTTCTTTACTCCAAAGACATGAAAAACATTCTCATCCTGTGTCCAGAAGCTCATGTCATATTCCAGTTTGGGTGAGTAGAACAGATTTCCAAAAGCAGGGGTTTTGTTGTTGCACAAAATTATTTTAGACCTTTAATATCTGAAAGTTTGGCAAATGTTGATTTTACAATTCCAGTTCTGTTTCCTAGAGTTTTGCCCTACTCCTTCCAGATCACAGCCTTGAGATAGTTAGCAGTAGTTTAAATGAGTTGAGTTCCCACAATGGTTGGAGGAGCTGTAGCATCCCTACTGCATCTCCTTCTCTTAGCACAGATGGGTTACATGGCACGGGTGCCTCACTGAACAGCCCCTGGCTCCATTTAGAAGCCTCAAGGAGGTTAATAAATTAACCAAAGCATAAGCAAACTTTAAAGAAATAGTGTTGATGTTGCTTTAAAAAAAACAAACTTTGCCCTAGAACTAAGTAATTTAAACTTGTAGAGAAGAGAGATTTGTGGTTGTTTGGTCGCTTTGGGTTATTTGTTTCAGTTTTTTGAATTTGATATACAAATGTTCTTTCTGTATTTCAGTTGCTGCTTAGGGCAGATTTTCTTTCTTCTATAGTTAAATGAGCTTCCTTTTTCTGACAATAGTTGTTGCTATTGCTGAAAATACTGGGGTTATATTTTTTTCCTTACTGATGTCTTGATTAATTTAATTTCTAGGAGACTGAGTCAGGGCATGGTATTATGGAAGAACCTGAGCTTACTTTGATAAGCTCCACTGAGATCAGTATTGTAGAATCAGACACTGAGCATCCTAACCAAGAGAAAATGAAGGACGATGCAATGGATAACTCAGCACGTGTGGATCAGTCTGAATGTAATGTTTTTACTGAGGTGAGCATTATCTAATGTGATTCTGTTTTGAACTTAGTGCTAATTACAATTAGGAGAGGTCCCACTGTAACAATTCCTCCATTGTTGCACAACGAGATTGTTGGGTTCTCCAAGCTTTGTAATTGCTTTGGATCATCTCTGTTTGATGTTGTGTTTTCCAGACAGATCAAATAGATCCTAAATTGGGGTATTAGAATCACTACTGTGTCTTATTGATCTAGATAGAGTTTGGGAAGACTTGCTGCAAAAACAAAACCATCTTGCTGGAGTCTTCAAGACTGAATTGTATCTCATTAGTTGAAAACTGAATGAGAGTGTGGGATAAAATGAAAACTACAAACTAAACAGGAAAAAGAAGGAGAAACCCCTTACCTTATGAGGATGGAGACGTACCCAGCTGAGACAGCAGTTAGAGGCTTATAGGGAAAATGAATCAGCTCTTCATAACTGCCACACTTAACCCCTGGTTTTCTTTTTGCTGCTTGCTTATATAAAGCAAAGGCTGTAAATTGCAGAGGGGCTGGCCTGTAATGAGACAGCAGTTTGGGTGCTGAAGCACAGGTGTAGAACCAAGTAACCTATGGTTAGATGAACAGATTAGATTAAATCATGCACTTAATTGCAAGAGGCATCTAGAGAATTCCAGAAAGTGTCTAAGGATGGGATTTTTTCAAGTAGTTGATACATTGGTGAGGTTGAGAGCTGCAGGCTCTACTGCTGCAGTGGGTGTCACCTGCCTTCTAGGAAAAGGGGGGAAAAATAGCAGGAAGAGAGTGATAGGGAGAACTGGAGAGAGCAGGAGGAAATAAAAATAATTGGATTTGCAGACCTGTATGAAGAACACACTATTGAAATCTCATGGGCAAAAATACTTTAATGGATATTTTTGGGGGCTTTCTGTTTGTTTGGGGTTTTTGTTTGTTTTGGTGGGTTTAAGTTTTAAAATGTTTTCAGAACATAGCTTTTTTCATACCTATTACCAAGATCCATTTCTGATTTTCTTTGCATCAGTCATAAAGGCAAAAGCATGTATTTTATTTGCATTGGGTCTATGCTAGTAGTACAGTAGTATTGCTTCACTCAAATTTGTAATATATTTCAAGCATTTCCAATCCAATCACTGATCCTTTTGAAACAGGAGAGAGAATTGTTCCTGCTAGCTCCACATGCAGATTATTCAGCAGTCATAAGGCCTGACAGTTCTCCCAAGGCCCAGACTCCCAACGAGGGTCACTGTCCATCACATCAGACTGCAGGTAATCATGTGATATTTTAATACACTGAACTTGAAAGTACTTTTTTAGTATTAAAATCATCAACAAAATACACCTCTCAGTTTGGAAAACTCATAGCTGCTTTTACTTAGGCAGGTACATCCTGCTGTTCAGTCTTAGTACCTTTGATCGAGGTTTAGTGTGTGTCATGCTGACTTGTCTTCACAGGTGAGATTCTCTCATGAAATTTCAGAGTCTCTACACTGCACTTGTTTGGTGTGGTAGTGACTTAATTTTGAAAATATGTATCATTTTCTGATGTGTTGTCACAGCCTATGTTACAGTTCACTTATTATATTATCATATATATTTATTAAGTTATAATTTATATTGTTATATCATATAATGTCCTTCATTTATTTCTCATTTTCTGTTAGTCCCCCAAGTCCTGTAGCCAAAGAATTATCCTTTTTTTTTGCCTTCCTGTAGTGTGATGATAGTCTGGAACAGTTGTAAAATACTGGCTTTTTTTTTTTTTTTGTCCAAGATGAACTGCAGTAATGTGAAGGCCAGGAATTCTCAGAACTTGTGTTAGGGACTTGTCAGGTCTTTAGTATGTGTTGATGCATCCAGGTGCTTTTGATGCAGTATTTCTCACAGCATTTGTCTGGGCAGACCTGCTGCTGACCATCACTGGATTCCATAGGTCTGAACTGCTGCTGGCTCAGCAGGATGTCTCACCATTCATTGCCATTCTCCTCATGCCATTTACAGAAGTGCTCGAGCTCAGCATTTTAGAAGTGACTTGAAATGCATGACTTACTTACTGCTCATTGTTAACAGTGGGAAATGTGGAGACTTTTCCTTTTCTTTCACAGGGATGCTGCTGGAATTTGCAACTACAACCGGAAGTTTACAAAAATCTTTTTTAAAAAGAAAGCAGAATTTCATCCAGAAATCTCTGAAAAGGGTAGAAGCAATAAAAAATAAGGAGAGAGAAAGTGAAAAGCTGGAAGCAAGAAAGCTTCAAGGAGGAAAATCTGAGAACCTAAGAAGCAGACAGAAGGAATCTGGTCTTCTCTGTGGTGGGTTTGTCCAGGGGCAAAACACAGTATTAGGTCTCACTTCAATGCTGTTTTTTATCAAAGAATAGATTTTGTATTTGCTACTGCTGACTAGGATATTCTTTGTTTCCTTGGGGTATCGGGGAGCTTTGTTTTCCTCCACTGTCGGGCTGCCTCTTCAGTGTTGTAAAGGCCCTTATGGGGCTCTTCGTATTTGACAAAGCTCACCTTTATCATCATAAGCTGCCTCTGCAAACTGCTTATCACAGAACAGCCATGTTTAACAAACTGCTGGTGCAGCTCTAGTGCCAGGTCCTGGGGATGTGGAGGCTTGGTGTGCAGAGCCATGGGTGGCTTAAAGCACAGGCAGCAACCTCCAGAGTGAGACTGGGAGGATTTATTTTAATGCAGAACGTCATCTCTATTGCTTCCATTCTGCTAGCTTGTTTTGGGGTATATTGTGTTATTTTAAAATGTTTGGAAATCTCTGATTCATTCGAGGTAGCTGAACTAGGGATTTAAATTTGTGTTTGGCTTCTTTTTTTTTTCCTTAGGCAAAAATGGTGCACTTGCCAATAGGTTGAAAAAAGTAGAAGTGAAAGTATCTTCTTCAGAGGGTAGGAAATCTGGAGAAATTGAAATGCAGCAACGTACATCCAGGTATTGCATGAACACAATTGGGAGAAGTTTAACTACTTTTTTGTGGTGTTTAAAAATTAATCTATGTCTAGTGAAAACTGCTGCTCAGTCTGTGCTCTTCCGGCTGCTTGACACTGAACAGGTGGGAGAGGAGCCGGGGAGTTTGATGCAGGTCCCTGCTGGCACATGCCCCTGCAGAGGTGGTACTGCGAAGGTCACTCTGCTGGTGTCACCGTGCTGAAGCGGCTGTGCCACTTCATGCCTGACACTGGATGAAATTTGAGGCCAAATTCACCACGAGCAGGAGCAGACAACAAGTACAGGGGTTTTGTTTGATGCAGCTGAAAAATAATTTGAAGTGATTCTGGATTTGAAGTGATACTGGAGAGTGCTGTCAAATTTTCTGAATTGTTAGCAACTGTGGCAGGGCAGCAAACCCTTCAGCTTGTTAACCTACTATCCTTGACACTTCCTGCCCAGAGAGATTTTTTTCCTGTTTCCACAGACTTTATAATCAGCTTGCAGAAGTAAAAATCAGAAACGAAGAAAAAGCAAGGCAAGAAACTTATGCTAAAAACAGAGAAAAAGCTAAAGAGTTTCAAAAGGTAATAGTTTGCTAAAATGTTCTCTTGCCCTTTGGTCTCCTGATTTCACTGAGCTTCTAATCAGAGCAGTTGAGATGTGGTGTGAATGTCTGGATGTTAAGGGATGCCATTGGTACACTCCATGTAAGAATTTCCTTGTCAACAGCTGAGCTCCTATTTTCTCTAAAAAGTGTCTGCCTTAGGCTTAATTTTTCTATTTTCTGAGTTTGAGGAAAAATGCTCTAGCTGATGGAAAATGTGGCAAAAGAATGGCAGCCATTTTATTAGTCCAGACTAGACTAGATTTCCCCTTTAAGGCAACATTCTGGGTGTGGTGGTGTGCCTGCTCTAGGTAGGGTAAGATTGCGGGCATGTTTAAACTTGAAAAGTGTAGTGGCAGTCACTTCAGCTGCAGTACTGTAGTCTCATGGTTTGTTGTATTTGCAGAAAATGCTGGAAAAACTTCGGGCCAAGAAGACTTGGAAAGCACCATGACAAAGACTTTGAGCCACAAGGCCGTAGGGGGGTATTGGTATCGTCCAATTGGTACAGGTCTCAGCGTGGTGCAGCCTCAGTGGTGAATTATGAAGCCATTTAGGGGATCCTCAGCTTTAAGCTGTAGGAAAACCTCCCTCGTCCCCTGCTCAGAGCTCTCACAGCAGCAGAGGGACTGTGCTTTCTTCATTTGTCTCAGACTGCATTACTGGCCTGAACAGTCTTTCTTATATGTTAATATTTTAAAGAGATCCTAAGTTTTGTACTATACATGTATAAAACATTTTCAAATAAAGTTTTTAAGGTTATTTGAATTCTTGGATGATAGGACAGTTCTTTTGTAAAGATGGGAGGTTTTTTGTCTGTTCTGTGTATTGTGTGATTTAAGATTAGAAGTATGATTTCCTGCAGTCACAAGGTACATCTCAAGCACTTAACTGGGACAATTAACTCTTACATTTCTTCTAAAGAGAGGTTTTTCTACCCCTCTTTCCTGAGCTTAAGCACAGCATCAGAACAAATTCAAAGCTCAACAGGTGCAGCACCACGGGCTTTTCATTCATGCTCATTCTGCTTAAAATTCACCACAGCAAATCATGGGAGTAGTTGGGAGTGGGGAAGAGACGTTTAAGGTCTTCTGGTCCAGTCCCCCTGCACTGCTGAAGGCTCTGTAAAGATCATCCTGGAGCCTTCTCTGCTCCAGGCTGAATTTCTTCTTCACAAGAGGTGCTCCAGCCCTGGGCTCAGTTTTGCAGCCTCCTCCAACAGAACTCTTAGAATTGAGGAGAAATAAACTCTTCTCCCTCATTTCCTTCAGTCTGGTGCAGTACTGCAGTAGTGAACCATAAGCCAACAACCAGTTTGTTAATAAAGTCCATGGAGTCAAATGGAGGCTGTTTGTAATTCTGGCATTATCAGTAGAGCATGGAGAGTCTCAACTTCACCACCACATTCTGCAAGGGCTGCTGCAGCTCATACACTTGAATATTCTTTATTCCTCTCTGACCATGCCTACATTCTGCATTTCACAGGTGATTGAGCAGCTGCCATAATTTCTTCAACCTGTTGTTGGCTTTTCAGTGCAGTAACATGAAAGAACCCCAGCCTGCAGCCCAGAGCCCCAAGTCTGATACAAATGCTGTGATATTCTATCCAGAATGAACCTGTCCAGGGCTTAGGTACAGCTGAGTTCAGTGACAGGGAGGTGAGGGAAAAGACCTGATAAAGCCACTTCAGTCACCTCCATACTCTCAATTTAGCTAGGCCTTCTTTAGCACTGAACAGGACCTTCACCACAGCTCCCAGGAGAGCAAGAACCAAGTCACAACATGCATTAGTACCATGTACAAAGCAGTAACAATTTAAAATTAATGTTTAATTCTAAAAAAATTATAATAAACGCTCCAGAAAATGTTTTTTCTTCATGTGGAAGAACGGTGCGGTTCCTTGAGCAGGCTTGCAGCAACATCACCAGGATCTAAGAGACAAAAACCACGTATCACTTCTGAGCCAAATAAAAGCAACTTTTGTTAATATCCTGTAAGAATCTAAACATCTCTGGCACAAATTGAGGTCATCTCCTCTCATCCTAGTGCTTGTTAATTGGCAGACCAACCCCCACCTCACCACAAGCTCATTTTGGGTGGTTGTACAAAGCAGGTTTCCCCGGGCCTCCTCCAGCCTTAACACACCCAGCTCTCCGATTTGTGCTCCAGACCCTTCCCAGGACACACAAGCTGCAAGACTGCTCAAACCACAACTATTGGAACCATTTCCTAATGTCCTATGCTTCAAGTTCTTGTTTCAGAATGGAACTGGGTAGCCTCTCCCTCAGCACCAAAAAGCCCCCGAGGCAGCAGATCAGAGCCCTTTTCAGCCCAGGAGGCCCAACTCCACGAGGCGTTATCTCCTCACAAATAGACCATAGCACACACACAGTGTCCACGGCATCCTGCAGAGGATTTCAATATGCGGTCACCGCGTTAAGAGCTGCTGGTTTTTCAGCCATGCAAACCCTCTTTGAAGTGACCTTCAATGTCTTTACAGTACCAGTCTTTTTCTTAAGTGCCCTTACCCTTCACACCCACACGGTGTTTCTCATCCCTCTGACCCGCAGCAACACGTGGTAGCAGACTCTAGGCATTAAAAAGTCAGGTTTGGTTAGTACAGGGGAAAAGTGCACCCTGGGTGTAAATTGCATACAACAACCTTTGTGCTCCTTTGCTGCTTCTGTCCCAAAGAACCACCCTCTCAGCAGGAGCTCAGGAATCCAACCTACAAATTTCTCAACCAGACCTTGCTCCGCACTGTAGTTTTTGTGTTGAAGGTGCCCATGGATTCACTCTTACAAGCCACATCCCTACACCTCAAGCAGGAACTTGCTCTTAATAGCAGAAGGGAATATTGCATCCTTGACCTATGTCAAAGCTTTATTCCCACCAGACTTTGTGCCACATCATGTGGCAATGCGAGAGTCTGGTGGACTTGCTTTACGGTCACCTCCACAGCTCACCAGAAACAGCATCCCAGCAGCCTTGGTAATGACCAGATACTCCTCTCACCGCACTTAGGGGACTTGGCTCCATAACCCAGCTGCCCATCTTTTCCCATGAAGGACCAATCAATCCTGCCAACACATAACCCAAGCTGAGAGCCAGCCAGAAGGATGGCAGATGCTCCAGCTACTGAGCAATGCCTCACACCCAACAGCAGTCTAATTAAGACACCAGTACTACAAATGGTTGTACAACCGTGACAGCAAATTAATGTATGTATACACACACAAGAACTACCTGCTCAGATACTGCCAATATCTGCAGTGATCACTACCCAGTAATCTCTGGTACTATACAAACATTTCTACACTTACAGTTTCTGCAATAGTTTAGTAGTTGCCATGTTTATAGTCATACAAAACTAATACACCAACTGTGAAATAGTATGGAACTAGTAACTGAGTGCTTACCTGTCCAACAGGTTGCTTCACTTTAACTCAGGGCAGCTCACTTCCTTCTGTATCCTCAGCCACCTGTTAGAAAGAATTGAATGCACTTGCTGAATTCCAGGAAGTCAGTAGCTAGTTTTCACACAAATAATCAAAATGAACACAAATGAAAATGTCTGTTTTTATTTGTTACATGAAAAGAGAAAGTAAGCACACTGAAATCCCTGAGGAGGTTAAAGACTTTACAGCAAAAATACCAGGTTTCACAGACATAGGAGAATGAAAACCAAGGAAGCCAAATGCTGCACTGGTGTAGCGAGGCTTTGAGAACATCCCAGAAGAGAAGGCTGCTGGATGCAGCTACTGTAACACTGCAACAGCTGGACTTTCACCACAACACCTCATTTCATGTCTGAGCTCCCTGCACACACCAGTGGGTGCCAGGGAGTAAGAGGTACTCATCACTCCACAAAACTGCCACGCAGCTGAGGGAGAACAGAGCAACAACAGCTTCAGAATTCTCCTGTGTGAAGAGCTGTACTTTTTTCAGACTACTTTGCTTCTTTTACTTCAAACTCTTTGTTCTACAGAACAGAATCCAGGGATTTCAACAGTATAGCAGTAAACTTGCTGAGCTGCTCAGAAATTACCCCTTTCAACCCCACACTTGACTAAATAACCCAAATATTGTTGCTCACTATGAAACTGGCACGTCTCTCCATACTACACAAAAATGCAGCAAGTTTATGAAGTTATTTCGTAACAGACATCACACAATGCTGTCTTTTCTTACCTACCACCACCAAAGAAATAATAATCACTCCTGCATGAGTAACAGGGGAATAGACTCTTTCAGAAAACAAGCATCAAAAACTTGTCTAACAAGTCAGGTGCCTACACAAAAACCTGGGCA
This sequence comes from Regulus satrapa, assembly GCA_013396955.1. Classification (NCBI taxonomy): domain Eukaryota; kingdom Metazoa; phylum Chordata; class Aves; order Passeriformes; family Regulidae; genus Regulus; species Regulus satrapa. The sequence goes on along the minus strand of VWZN01017767.1, from coordinate 188,930 downwards.
AAAGACAAAGTTCAGCCCATGCAATTCAGAATGTGAATTGCAACCGAAGTCCCAGAACACACTGAATTTTGACTCCAACCAAGCTTCTCCACTTGAATCACTTTTTGTTCTGTATTCCAAGCATGTTTCAGTAGACCTTGAGGAGAACACTGGGCATCCCCCCACATTCATCGAATTTTACTTCAAGATTTGTCTTGCAGTTTTATCCCACAGAGCTAACAGGTAGTTAAGTGGGTAAAGCCAAACCACAAGTTTATTCTGTGAGGCGTTTCCAACGACATGAACCTACAGAAAAGATCCTATCGGGATAGACCTCAACACTTCTTAAGAAACAAATAAAAAGCAAGCAGAATGGAAAGGTATCTGGTACAGATCCCAGTAAATATAATTTTATGAGAAGGCTTTTTGGAGAAGGAAGAGGGTAAATTATACAGTAGCATCTCCTTCATCTTCATATTAGCAAGTTTTTAATTACATGTTAAGCTACTTGAGAGGCAAACATCCAAGGGAATTAACTACAGAACTCTGTAGAATCCTCCACATAAATTTCCTGCTCAGTGCAGCTTAGTGGTCAATGCAAAATTCAGTTTAAGCGGTTCACCTGTTTACCTTTTTCTTGACTGAGGACTTTATATGAACATTCTTTCAGCAAACTTAAGTTACAATAAATTCTTCCCATAACAGAATGAACGATCCATTAAGATATAGTAGTATAATGTTGAAAACAACTCCCTGAAACATTCACAAATTAGTAAGCTTGGTCTGAGACTTCTGGCCTACAACCAGAGCCCCATTAGTCATTAAGGTATAGGCAATACTTCAGATGTCACACACTAACCCTCAAAGCAGCTTCAGACTTCAGTGAAATGGCATCCTGCATTTCTTCCTTCACTTTCTCCAAGTACCTGCCACCAGAAAAAAACACATAATGTTACAAACCAGCATGTATGTGCATATAAATAAGCAGAACCTACCACAGGACTGATTTGTTCAGAAAGGCTCTTCTCATTCACTCTCTTCAGAGCAGTTGAACATTTTGCCAATCATCACAACAACTTTCTCACAGCAGTCTCAAGTTTAGGGAAGATATGTTCTTATGTTCTCTAAAACAAGACTGCATTTTCTCAGAAAGAAAGGAGCAGCAGCTTAACAAGCTCACCAAGTTGTAGGCAGGTGGCTGACCTGAAACAGGCAAGGGCAAAAAAAACTTACCAAGTCACACAAACTTACCAAGATGCTAGTTCGGACTAGACTTTTGGTGCACTGCCTAAAATAAAGTAAATTGCAGTATCTAAGTAATACTTTCAAGTTTCCTGAGTATTTCAGCAGTTCAAGACTTGGGTACTTTTATCTCAGTATGAAGCCAGGCAGACAGTAGTTCAGTTACACTTGGCTGAATGCTGATGACACAACAAAGCTTTTTATCTTCCATCAAACCACAGCCCAGTTCGTCACACAATTACCAAAAAGGTCTATGAGTAGTTGAAGAAACTGGAGCACTACGGCACATAAGGTAAAACTAAGGGAGTTACCACCCAAAGCATGGAAGAAACCATTTAGAGACACCTTACAAATATCCTTCTAATAAACCATCTACAAGAATTCAGCACTGCAATTATTCTTCCTCTACCTAATTCTACTTTTTCTAGTAATTGAGGCACATCAACTCAAGTTTATCCTTAGATTTTCCAGCAGCTGCATTTTTAAGTATGTTTGCAGAATTGTCCCACTAAATCAACTTGTTACAGGTCTCATTGTCACCACTGCAATTAAGTGTACAGCGAGGAAAGCAGAACCTGTTACTCTTTTAGCCACGTTTTCCAATTCAGACACACAGCAGGTTGTGTCCAGTTGCTGAAGAACGAGGCATAAAAACTCCAGTGTCTTTAGAACAGCCTGGTTTTTAAGCCTAGTCAGGTAATTTGGAAAGAAACCTGTTCATAGTGGTCACCTGGAATTTGGATTTGTGTTTCAAAATGGAATACTTTTTTTTCCTTGTCAGAAGGCAGCCAAGAAGTTAAGACTTGAGCTTTTATCTTCATACAACTACCTCCACCTAGGAAAAAACCCAACTGTTTGCTCAATACGTACTTGAGTAGAGGCTTTCCAATCTGTTCCACCCATCACAGTAATGACCCTTTAAGAAGAAAAAAAATTTGGAACAACGTCACTAGTTTAACTACACTTTTAGCCCCCTAACAGTTAAGCAGTTTTCTGATGTTGTATTTGAAAAGCTTCCCACTAAGAAACTCTAAATTTACTTGTTTCAACAGAAATACCAAGTTTAACCAGCACATCTGCATGAAAACCAACGATGCCAGCTGTTGAAATACTGTAGCACTGCTTTTTGAACACCCCATCAGGAAGACACTGCTGGGGTGCAGATACCATACAGTGCACAAACAAGTCTGATTACTTGCTGTGGGAACAGCACTAGACTGAAGAAATCCCACAGTCTTATTCTAAAGCTCAGAAGAAGCACAAAGCTCACCTCTTTTGCTACCACGCTGCACAGATGTACACCGAGGAAATGGATTTGTGAATCAGAAGGAAAACAGCCATGAGAATTCCAAGAGATACCCCAAGAAGCTACATCTGCTGCTGCAGTGTGAGTGTGCCCATCTGCAAAGAAAAATACAACCAAACTACACCTCTGAAAATTTAGAACACCAAACTCCAGACTGATCAGCATTTGAATTAATGAATGCTATTTGAGGCCATGCAAATACTGTCCCTTCATATAAGTAACACAACTAATACATTAATCAGCTGTGGGTTGCAAAGAAGGGTTTTTTCTAAGCACTAGGTTCCAGGATTTTGTCTACAACAAAAGACAAAACCTGATCAAGTGCTGGAAGACACTGAACACATTCATTTTTTACTATTTTTGAAACAGCATCTGAAGCTACTCCCCAATTGACTATACAGTTCCTATCAGCAGTAGAGCTGAGTTACCACGCTTCCCCAGTTCCAGAGACAGGCAGCTCAAACCAAGATCATTGTGGTCAGGAGTTCAGAATCACACACAACTCTCAGAACAACTCACACCGTGCCAACCTGATGGGCTTCCCACTGGAGGTCTCCAACTACAGCAATGGCCAAGCGAGATGTCTGTTCCTGTCCCCTAGCTCCAGAATGTTCTTTTACAGTTTCAGTACTTGCCCATCCTCAGCTCAGTGTTTCCCCTGTCCAAGAGGTTTTCCTCTACTCTATCCTTAACAAGGCACTTTCTTCCATGCTACTTCCTACACTGTCCCATGCCATGCAAACTTGGCAACATCCTCCAGTTTTCACAGCCATGTACATGCAAGAACACCAGCTGCTCTCTGCCATCCCTCCTGTTTTTGCAAGGGATACGAATTAAGATGGAATTTTACCACAGGGAAGCCACCAGAAGCTTGTGCCAAGAAAACCAGGAGGTATTTCATCTTCCACAAGCAGCAAAAACTAGAAGGGAAAGAAAAGCAAAGTGATAAGAACCGTCATATACAGTCAAATAACTGAAGTCAAAGCTACATTCTAAGTCAATTTAGCAGCTGTAATAAGCCTGACTTGCATGTATATTTATCCATTTCTAATCAGAACTGAAATTTAGTTCATTTCTGCGTCACTCAGCAACTGAACAGCCAAACTCATCACACGAGCTACAGAATGAGCAGGACTCCACATACCCCTCACTATGCCCAACCAAGGAAGAAGACCACTTCTAGGCCCAGGATGTCTTTCAAGTGATTTGAGTATTTCTCAGGGAGATCTCTGAGAGGGTTACACTTACCCATTAATTCTAGACCAGTTTTAGCTGTGACCTTTAAATGTTGAAAAGTAATTTTTGCAGTCCTAGAACCATAAAGCTGCATTTGGGAAACTTCTTTACAGAAGTTTGGGACCTTAATTCAAGCATGTAAATTAATTGAACACCTACTGCAAATCCCTTCAGACTGTCAGCTGCATTTGAAGGAAACTCACCCAGCAGCCAAAGCATTTTTCTGACAACACACTAATTCAGCACAGATTACTTTAACATGCTGAGCAGCTGTCAGTTAGCTGCTGACAGCAATTTGGTTTTGGTTAGGAGTGCCAGAGTGAGGCTGTGAGATGACTTCCTTCTACATCTTGCTGAGTCACAAGTGAATATTCTAAACATTTATTACTCCAGCTATCAAAATCACTGCAAGAGGACTCAGTGATATTCAGACCACTTCTAAGCACTAACCATCTTTCCTACTGACTAAAACACCTTTGAGAAAGGTATTTACAGCTGGGGGCAACACCTGCTAAGTATTGTTAATAAAGAGTTTTTAGCTTCTGCTAAGTCATGTTCCCATCAGAAGCCATTCTGGACAGAAGAGGGCAAGAGGAAAAAATTTTTAACTCACGATTCACTATACTGCCACAGTTATTTTTACAGTAGCTTAAAACTTCAGATTATTGTATTAGATTAAGGAGCAGAGAATGTTTTCTGAGAAGTTATTCCACATGAAATAGACAACCTTAATCACATAAAATTAGATTTTATTATCATTCAAATGCATTAACCACATTTTGCAATACTTTTGTCAAAGGTGACCAACCACTTCTGCATTTTTATTGTTGACACTTGACTTGCATTAAGCTTTAATTCTGTCTTCAACCCTTTAACTTTCGAAGTATTTCAAACCTGCACCTCTAAGACAGAAAAACAATCTCTCATGGACCTCCCACAAAAGCCAGCTATGAAACAAAGACATCTAAAACTGCACTTTTAACTGGAGCATACAGATGCTGTACGCATGCTTTTCAATGTACACGTGATTTTCTACCCTGTGCTGTTGCTCCATTACAGTATTTGGAACTTGTCTTTCCATTTTAAGTATGTCAATTCTATGACCCATTGGTTAACAGAAGTTGCAGAAAACAGAATTTCACCAGGATCATGAGCCCCTGAACCAGGAATATTATACTCTTGATAGAGATCAGCACAGGAGACACTTAAGAGCTTAGCACGAGGACAAGTTATTTTTTTGTACCTGTCTCAGACACAAGCCAAAGATACTCACAGTAAGCCAAATGTGCCCAGGCAGCTGGGTGGAGAGCTCAACACTGACTCCAGAGCAATGCTTTAAACCGAACAGGCCCGGGAAAGAGGCATCTGAAGAACAACCACCGCCCCCTCACTTGTCTGCTGTTCACCGAGGTGAGCACTGCAGAGGCACTGAGTTCTCTTCAGCACCATCTTCTTCATCCACTATTTCAATCACTTCAGGTGACTTTTCATGTTTTCTTCCCTGCTTTGACTTTTTTTTACTGGGAATTACGCTGCTTAGAATGAAAGAGCTGTTCTCCTACGAAAATGGAAGACAGAAGTAGTTACAAGCCTAGTTTTTAGATACTTAAGATTTTATCAGTAAACTTGCAGATTTCAAGAACTCCACAGAGAACTGCAGGATTCCTATACATTTCAGCATTACACTGAAGAGAGTGGACTATCAACCTTCTTCTGCATTAACGGATCAGGATTCACAGAGGTCACGGTTAACTCTGGATCTAAGCTCAAGAACTAAACACCCAAGGCATTATCTAGCAGTTCTTCAGAGCAGAAAGGCTGAAGTGTTTCTCAAGTTAAGGAGTGCTTACTTACCACTACTCTGGCATCAAGTTGTTCCTGAGTATTAGAGTTCAAGCTGTCCTCATCATCACTGAAATAAAGAAATTACATCAAACAGTATACTTTAAAATTAATTACCTTTTAAGGTAATTAGTACCTTAAAACAGGTAAGCTACAAATACTTAAGTGAACAGTACCTGAAAGAAAATGTACCTTCACACAGTCCTTTAGACTTTCTAAAGGCTATGAGTATATTTACAATAGCAAGTGTTCTTGCTGATTTAATGTTCTTTTTATTGCACTAAGCTAATTGCTTGACCCTGAAGACCAAAGATGACACTTAGGTTTTTAATAATGTATAAAGGTATTAAAAGTTATCCTTTAGTTTTTGTTTTAGAACACTATACTTTATTTGGGATAACGTTAGAGCAATCCATTTCAGGAAATACTTTATTTCAATCTCTACCAACAATTATCAGTCTTCCCATCAAATTAAAAATTTTTTTTTCTGTGAGAACTTTTAAGTCACACCTACAAACACAGAATCCCTGTGTTAAAGTGCTTTGTTCCCAAAATAAGCAATGCCTTCACAGGTTAAAAGAACAGGAGAATTGACCTCGATACACACGCATTTTTATGTTAGTTAAACACAAATGAGCAAGATGAACTTACTCTGCCTCCTGAATGGGGGAAATGGGGCCTTCATCATCCAAGTATTTGTGTTTCCGTAACACCACACACTCTTTTTCCAAATCATCACTAGCCTGTAAGGCCTCTAAAGCTTTCTTTAGATGTTCTTCGTATTTAAGCACTTCAATATACTTGAAATATCCCTTTGCAGCTGCTTGCTGTAGAAAAAAAATACCCAGGTAAGATCTTAAAAATATCACTATTAGGCATTTATATTATGAACTGCATTGTGGCGTTCTATCCACACCCATATATATTCTTGCTGCATTTGCTTTAAAAGGTATTAGGGCTACAACACCAAGTGTCCTGCTTAATAGAAGTAAAGCATATTTCATTATTTTATTCTAGTAGAAGCACACCATAGCCCATTTCAATTCACAATTTTTAGACTAAGAAAATATTTATCCCACAAGACAGAGGACTTACCTCATAGCCAAGAACCATCTTTAAGGGAATATGTTTCTCCCCATAGTGTTTTTCAACGAAAGGGAACTGAAAGCCTCTGTCCAGAAGCCTCCTCTTTTGCTCCTGAGGTGAGGCTGTGAGCGGGGGCCTCCCTGTGGGCATTTGTGTGCTCTCATACTTTTTCTTCTTCTTGTTCTTCTGAATTTTGTACTTTCGGTGTGCAGCTGCTTTGAACTTCCTTCCCCTGAAGTGGTAGGCAAAAATGGCCTCCAAATTGAGTTTTGACTTCTGCTGCTTGGAATCGTTCAATGATTGCCCTGGACTTCGGGGAGACACAGAAGAATCTGAGGAGCTTTCACTGTCAGGTACTCCTGTAACAGATTCAGCTTGTTTCCTTGAAGGCTGGGAACTCCTTTTCTGCTTTGAAGGTGGAATGGAGCACTCAGGATCAGCCGCAGGGACATCACTGAAGAAGAAAAAAATATTTACTTTCAAAAGAAGGTACACCGTTAAGATTCATTACATAGGCTCTCCACAGGAAACATTTTGAACCAGAGATAAAAACTCACATTTCTGAATCACTGCTAATCAGTAAAACCTCAGCTGAAGCTGCTGCTGATTTACACACGCTGTTAGGATGATCTGAAGACTCCCCAGGAGCAGCTGCCTTTCGCCTGCACCGTGAGCGCTCCATTCTCGTGTTCCTTGGCCATGAACACCCCTCAGGGGGCTCCTTCTGCTGAGGGCTCATCAGCTCTTGGCCATCAGGGCAATCAGAGCCAGAAGCCTGGGGTTCATCTGTATCACTCATGTTCCGCTTTACCCTAAAATGCAATGAGAATTCAAGAAATAAAAAAAAATTAGATTAACCAGGCAGCAAACTTTTCTCTACTCCACACCCATGATTACAGGGTAAACTTTTAAGAACAATCTTCAGCAAACCTGGGCAGATTTTCCTAGGAACCACAACCAGTTATATACTCTTTACGCTAACATTCAGGTCACAGCCACCTATATATCCACAGCATAACTGAGGTCAGAAAATTTTTTAAAGTCTTTTTATTTCAGTTTCTGCACAAAGGAAGGCAAACATCAGTGCCTGAACAGCTTGTTTAGAGACTTACTGAGATGAATTCCGAATGTTTTTAACTGTCTCCCTACTAGGGGAATGTTTTCCTCCAAATAAGCACACATACAAGTAGCCAACGGTTCTTATACCTGTAAGGATATTGCAGTTTAAAGTCATACAGAAACCTTTCACTGTGGTTTAAAACCTCTTAATTAATCCAGGACTGTCATCAAGAGAAGCAATGCCATCTTCACTCTTTCTGTTCTTTTGTGAGCTGTAAGATACCTAAAATCTCCTGCTCTTAACAATTCATCAACCATTTGTTCATTGGTTTCATTGCAGAGACCAGCCCCAGAACAAAAATGTTAATTTTCACCTGAATCAGGAAGATAACACGATCTAATTCTTCAGTGGCCTAAGTCTGTACAAAAGGGACTGGAACATACCGCAAAGGAACCTAGCTTTCTTCTGAAATAATCCAGTTATTTTACCTGCTTATCAAATCATTTAGGAGCCCTGTAGTCCTGCATCTTTCTAGTTTCACCGAATTTTTTAGAGTTTTACAAACCCATCATCATACCCATTAACATTTCATAGGTAATTACGCACAGTTCAGCGTCTGAAAACACTCTGGCAGATTCGATCCAATGCCCTCACATAACCTGCAGCAGATCATCCTGGGGGCACAAGCACACCAACCAAAGGCACAGCCAGCAAGAACTCAGGAAAGGCAAGTCCCAACTGAGTGACCGGATTTCCTTCTATGACCAGGTGACTCACTTAGTGGATGAGACCAAGGCCGTGGATGTTGCTTCCCTACGCTTTAGTAAAGCCTTGGGCACCATCTCTCACCACACTCTGCTGTGGAAACTGGCTGCCCATGGCTTGGATGGGTGCACTGTTCACTGCACGAAAAACTGGAGGGATGGCTGTTAAGGCCTTCCCTTTGCACCTCAAAAAGGGATTAAGTGCACCCTCATTCAGTTTGCAGATAATGGGCGGGAATGCTGATCTGCTGCAGGGCACGAAGGCTCTGCAGAGGTGTCTGCACAGGCTGGACTGGCCTTGAGGCAGCCCAGTGAAGCTCAGCAAGGCCAAGCGCTGGATTCTGCACTTGGGTCACCGCGGGGGTGCCGGTGACAGCAGCTAAACATGATCCAGTGTGTGCCCCGGTGGCCAAGAAGGCCAATGGCATCCTGGCCTGGCTCAGCAGTGGTGTGGCCAGCAGGGCCGGGGCAGTGACCGTCCCCCTGTGCTGGGCACTGCTGAGGCCACAGCTCCAATCCTGTGGTCAGTTCTGGCCCCGCACGGCCGGGCACTCGTGCCCAGCCTCACTGTGCCCGTGTGGGCACTGTTACCCCCGGCTCACCCACGGTCTGACACGCACAAAGCCCGGACACAAAACCAACCAACGCCAGAGCGAG
>VWZN01017767.1:140373-179532 GCA_013396955.1 Regulus satrapa | reverse complement strand
CGGAACCGAGCGGGGCTGTGTGGAGCTGTGCCCGGCCGTGTCTTGCCTTGCTGTGCCGGTCCCGGACGGCAGGGCAGGTACGTGCGCTCCGGCGACAGCGGCGGTCGGTGCGTGCCAGAGATCGGGCAGGTCCCGGCTTCCCTCCCGGTGAGAGGCTCCCGTTCCTGCGCGTCTTTCTCCGCGCTGCTCGGGCTCCTCCGAGCTGGCTGCTGCAGCCTGAGGGAGCCCGTTCCTTCCCCTGCCGCTGGCTCTAGCGCTCCCTCGCTCCGATGCTCCTGGCTGCCTTTGCCTGCGCTTTGTCCCTACGGACCCCAGCCCCGCCAGCGCCCCTCTGGTCCCCTGCCGTGATCCCTTCCCGCTCCCAGCCGCTCCAGCAGGTGTTTCTGCTGCCCTCAGCCTTCCTCGTCCCCGGGCGGCGTCTCCTCGCACCGTCCCAGGCGAGAAGTAGGGATTCTGCCCCTGTGGATGGTGTCACCGCTAAATTTCTCCCTCACAACTGCCATCTGCTATTTTTTCCACTGATATTTCTTCCCCGACTCATGTCTAGCCTGCCTGTAACCTCTCCTTTTTGGCTTTACCCCTCCAAGCTAATTCCAGTTTAGGTTTTGATAGCAGACAGCCCCCCACACATAATTAATCTAATGGTTCATATTTCATCTGCATTTCCTGGCACCTGGCTGCTCTCTCTGATGTTTTCTTCCCACTTCAAAGGTAGACTTTTAAGTCTTTACATACTTGTTGCCTCTATTCTAATTGCATATCCCACATCTATAATAATCCTATCATCCCTTTAGCATTTGTGTTCTTTTTTCAGAAGTCTTCTGTAGCAATTCAGTGTCACTGCACCCTTTGTGTGATGGGTCTTAATTGTGTGCCGTTGTCTCAGGTTCTCTCTGTCCCACACCACACAGTTCACTCCCCTGTGAATATTTGCAGTGGTGGGCCACAAATGTAGTCTTTTGTGTCTTTCCTGGTAAGAACTACTGTCTACCAATCACATTGGGTTTATTATGGTACATCAAAGTTCTCCAGAGTCTTTCCCTCCTTTTGTGATTGTGGGGAGCTAACTTATTTTTACAAGTCCTACTTCTTGCCCTTTGCACAACAATTCTAGCTTGTGTTCTCCGACTGTTTCAGGACAACCAATGTGTTGAATGCTGACACAGCCTCCTTCTGGATGTGGCAAAAGGTTTTGAGGGGGGAGGATTGTCTAAAACAATGCTGCCAAAGCTATGTTCTCCCTTTCTGCCTATAGCTAATTACTCCCTTTCTTGGTGCACACTAAAAATCTTGGGGTATGATCCACTCTACCTGATATTAGGCTTCTACCAGAGACACCAAATCCAGCTGCTACTTTCTTCTCCAGAGCCAGAGGAGGGATGAAGTCAACTATGGAGATAGATAGGAGCAACTATGAGAATTGATGATTAGAGAATTACTCTAAACAGGTTGTAGTCTTTCTTCCTTTCTCTACTCCTTGCTGCAGCAGTAGTTTGGGGTGGCTGAGCATTGAGCTCAAAGATTTCAGTTAAATGACTGCTACGACCTCCCCACTCTTCTTATTTATTTGGTGTTTTCCCACTGTTGTTTTTTTTTCTCTATGGAGACTCAAGAGTCTGATGGTTACATTTTTTAATGTCAGTCATAAAAGTTTTTTAATGTTTTAATTTTTTTTTTTAAAAACAGAAGCTAGAACTATACATAAGCAGCTGTTTCTCCATAGTCCTTCCTAACAAAGACTCAGTCAGATCTATGAATGTAGTTAGGATTTTGGCTTTTTCCTTCAACACCTGAGATCTGGGTAAAAGGGACCCATTTTAATTTTTATTGCTGTGTGCAGCAGGTATGTGCCTAAGGAGTTAATGATTGCTGCAGCTGATTTTTAGGTAGTGTATAATCAGTTGTTTCTGCCCTGAGCTAATGGCTTGCCCTTCTAGCTGGCTTTGCTGTGGCAAGGCTGACTGAAGTACAGCTCATTTGTGAAGGGGCTCTTAAACTCATGTTCCAAACTTCTTGTTCTGATACTGCTGTTGATTTCTATTTTGCTGCTAGCCTGTTCCTCTCTGGAAGGGAAAACACATTGCCAGAATCAATTAGAGACCATGCCACAGCTGGGGTTGAAAGTCCACCATAGCCAGTGCTGGAAAAGTAAACATTAAGGTTGGGAAGATCTTAGGAGGCAGTTGATGTGCTCAGAAAAGCTCAGGTTTCTTTCAAAACTTTCTTGTGGCTCCAGGCTTACAAAAAGACACTGAAATCTGATCCCTTGAACTGCATTCAGCATAGGACCTGCTTTCCCTACACCCAGCTGTCAGCTTGAGGACTAATGTGTGTAATGCTCTAAGCCAGCCACATGGCTAACAGACACATCTTCTTCCACAGTGCAGAAGAAATGTAACATTACTTTTGAGGCTGTTGGTCTCTCCTGTGATGGCAGAACTACAGTTCTGTTTTTTCTTTGTATTCTTGAGTGAAATTGAAAAACAATTAACATATTGAAAGGAGCATGTTTAAATTGTTAAACTGTTATCTGTGTTGGCAGACCACTCTGCAGTGTGCTGTACTGTAACTTCTTACCTGCAGAAATCAGCACCGATTAGGACATGGCCAAAGTCGAAAGGTTTTCTTTTCATGTCCCAAGTCTGGAGGAGCTTGCTGGGGGTAAGTAATGCAACATGTGACTTTATACAAACTTGTACTCTTTAAACTTATCTTAAAGCTCACTTTTCTATAGCTAGTACATGGAGCTTTAGCTTTTAGCTCACTGAGAAGTAAAGAACAGCACTATTTCTCTCTATGTGATGATTTTCTTAGAGCAAACAATGACTCCTCCCCCAAGTCCCCAAGATATTTAAACACAAAGACAGGGTCTCAACCCCTTTAAAACTGCTGTATATGCAGATTTGCATGCAGGTTGTAAAAGTTTGACCATTACACACCAAACTTCTTTGCACATACAGAATCATCTGTCCTCTTCTACCCTCTAGTATTTCTTTCTCATTCAGGACTGCACAAAACATTGCTGACAAGATGCAGTGTAGCATGGCAGATCCTCTTGCTTGAGCCTAGTTGGCTCCTTTTTTTGGTGATTGCCTTAGAATAGGACTGCAGAAAACATCTTCTTTAGTTTATTTCTTTCTAAAGCCTTCATAAGATGTGCTAGGAATTACAGAATGCTTGGGGTTGGAAGGGACTTGGGAGTTCAGCCCAGTTGATTATGAGCTTCTTTTCTTGCCCTAGTAGGAAGATTTTAGTCCCCCCCCCCCCCTTCCCCGGCAGCAGATACACTAAAGGTTTTTTGTTGTTTGGATTGACCCTCAAGTTCAGTTTTCCACTTTCCCGAATCTGTGTCAGTTCGACGTTTCCGTGTATTGAGAACCTATGGTCCCAGCAGTGCCCTGGGTGGTTCTCAGTGCTTTTCTCACCCTGTGAGACTGGGGCAGTAGGCCAGAGCTGCTGTAGACCTCTAAGCTCTGCAGAGAACACCACGTACTTGCAGTAGAACAGCTTGAAAGAATATCAGAAAAATGTCATCACAAAGCAGAATTTTCCCTTTTTTTCCCCCCATCTCTTGAGGTCTTGAGGATCTCCTGTAAGCTGGGAGTTGTGTTGCTGTTCAGATTTTGAGTATGATTTGATGAGTGCCCTTTTACTGTCCTTGTCCTCTTGCCAGAAGGTACTGAGATGTATTTAGAAATGTACCAAGTACCAGCTACTGACCCATTTGGTCAACAGCTTGGTAAATCTGATGCTGAGAAGTAAGGTATGGCTGAAACTGGAGGAAATAAAGGCACAGGAAAGTCTGCATAAATAAATACCCACCTGATTTGAGATCGCAGATTGGATGTTCCGTTCTTTAGTTTGAGACATTTGTCAAAGCAGACCCCCAGGCATGAAAGAACCTGGACCTTTCAACACAGTATCTGAAACAGTGTATGTGAAGACAACCCACGCTAAAGGTTTGGAAGTTGTTTCCAAACAATATGCTCATCTAATCCTCCCTGTTTCTTGAGCGACTTTGCAAGTTCTGAGCATAAAAACCATTGATATGAAGCACACCAACAATGTTAGATTTGGTTCATTATCACCAACACCGTTCATTATCTGCCTTGCTGTGACAGTGGCACTTGCCAGAAAATCTCCACAAGAACATAAAACATGATTGGCAGTATCCCATGGCAGTAGAAGTTTCCAGACAGCAGAGACAGTTTGAGATTATGATCAAGCTATTGCAAACCATCTGGTTGATGTATGTAAAGAACTGATTGATGCTTCAGCTAAATCTTGCTTCTTCTTTTGCTCTTGCATAATATTTGACTGTGATCATAACTGTCTGCTCTTTGAAGCAAACCCACTGCTGAATGTGATTGGAGTTTACCCATGTTACTAACATTGTGCTCCATGTGCTACTTGGAGTAGTCAGTCAATGTATTTCAGTGAAAATGTTTTTTAAATTCTTAAAATTAATTAATGTGGTAAACAATTATCTGAACAAACTTTTGCTCCTCTCTGAAGCTCAGAGTAATGTAACAAGTGCCTGCAGACATTTAAATCAATGGAGTTACATTACTTATGCTTACCCTAAGTATCTTGCAGAAATAAATTCCAAACAGATATGTTTATTGTTGTTAAATACCTTTCAGACACTTGGTAATATTTCATTGTCAATAATTTTTCCATTTTTCTTTATTATAGTTTTGCAGAAAGGGCTTAAAGAGAATTTTGCTGATGCTCAAGTCTCTGTGGTAGACTGTCCTGATTTGACTCAGGAACCCTTCAACTTTCCTGCCAAAGGTAACCTAGCATTTCTGTGTTCCACTAAGACTTCTGTTCTTTCTGCACTATGCTGCTTACTTTTGATTCTCTAAAGACATTAAGAGAGTTTAAAATGTTTTTCAGGTAAAGAATATTATGAGAGGAGAGCTACATTTTATTTCTGGCTTTGCTTCCTAGTTGATTTATGAACAAGGACAAGTCCTTCCTAAGTACCTGTCATAATTTTTTTTTAACCTGTCACTGCATATCTACTTATTTCATAAGCCTTATTTAGTGTACTGAAAAGGTTTTGAAATAAGTTGTTATGTTTCAGATGGAGAAATTTTTTAGAACCAATCACTATCTGAACCTAAGGAGTTGCGCTTCCATTAATTTTTTAGTTCCTGGCATTCATGTATGTCAATGCAGTGAAACTGTCTTGTTCTGAATGGGATTTTTCTTCTTTGACACTAGCTGTCTGGAAGACAGACATGCTATCTGTGCTACGCATTTGAGTTCTCTCCGGCATCAATGGGAAAGAAACGCCTCCAGGAGGCTTTTCAGCCCTTCATAAAATACATATCCAAATAAGTGGGATGAATTGTCCTGAGACACCTTTCAGCTTTGCTAATATTTTGCAAGTGGAGTCCCAGCAGAGGTCTCTGTTGTGTGGTGAGGGTGTTACTAGAGAACTGGCAAATGGAAGGCACTCTGGCAATTTTTTTTGTGTTGAGAGAATATTACTTTACAGTGCATTGCGTAGCATTAAATACTACTGTGAATAATGTTAGGGCTTGGACTTTTTAATAGTTCAGCACTTTATCTAAGCATGCTAGGGAAATAGTGTTCTCAAGGGTTTGAGAAATTTGAGGAACCAGTTCTTTGGTGGGTTAGAAGGGGTGCTTATTGAATCTCATTGGGAAAAAGGATTTTGCCAAGCTAACTGGCTGTGTTTTTCCAGGAATCTGCGGAAAGCCTAGGATAGCAGATGTGGGAGGTGTTCCTTACCTCATACCTCTTGTAAAGAAAGAAAAAGTGAGTTTTTTCCCTGTAGGTGTGGGGTTTAATATATTTGTCAAAAGAAAAGCAATAAATAAAACTAAGGACTTAGAGATACTAGGATCTAGAGACTAGGATTCTATGCTTGTGAAGGCCACTTTTCAGTGTTTAATGAGACCGATTCTTATGTGTGTTATATGTCACAAAATCTAATAAGAGCAATAATTCAGACTTTGAATAAAATGAGCAGGGAACATAAAGGTAGAATCTATCTTTTAGCAAACAAATGGACATTTACCAAATTTGTTACTACAAAATGTTATATGTTCAGAAGCCGTGTTCACCCGAATTACCAAAATTTTAATGAGGGTGGAAGTTGTGAATTAAATGCCTCCAGGACTAGCATCCAGGACTACAGTGAACAGAATGATAGCTGCAGATCAGAGCACCACACTAAAATCATAGAATGGTTTGGGTTGGAAAAGACCTTAGAGATAATCTAGTTTCAGCCCCTCCTATGGTTAGCAGGGATGCCTGCCACTAGGTCAGGTTGTTCAGGGCCCCATTCAGCCTGGACTTGGACACTCTTGCAGGGATGGAAGTATTGTTTTTCTTTTGCAGGTTTATGATCTAAATACAGTTGCAAAGGACATAGAGCTGCCTGGAGCTTTCATTCTTGGAGCTGGAGCTGCTTCATCCAGAGTTCTTGGAATAAATGCTGAGGTCAGTATGTAAGTGTGATGGCTCTCAATGAATTCACGGAGGTATCATAACAGTAGAGCAGTATCATGCTGGGTATTCCCCATTTACAGCAAGGTATTTAATAAACAGTTTCACACCACAAACACAGAGAACACATGAGAAGGAATTGAGATGAGGAGCATCCGCTGAGGTGCATAGTCCTGAGATAATAAAGATTAATTAATCATAGAATGGTCTTCGGGAACCATGTGATTACCTTGAAGCATGCAAGAAACATGGTTTTTGAAACTGATTGACAAAGATCTGACCTGTTTGATTCCAAGTTTAGCCTTTGAAATACTCCCTGTCTTTTGCCCTCTTGAATGACTTTGTTTCACCTTCGTGAATTCTAAAGATACCACACAGAAAATTATAAACTGCAGGAGGGGTAGGAGACAAAAACTACTGCCTATAGAGACTTGGGTTAATCACAGTTTTTTCACTAATAAACCTTTGGTCTTGCTGGCTCCTTTTGATGGATTTATTGGCCAATGAGATAGTCCATATCAGCATTAGATTTGGGCCACTATAACAGTGGTTGTTACTGTATACGGAGAGAGTATTATATAAAATTTCAATACTTGCATACAGACTATAGATCTTTTTTTTTCCTTTTTTTTTTTTTTTTTAAACACTAGCATTCGTCTTTATATAACATTAGGTTTAATAGTTCAGAAAAAGTGGATCTGTTTTCTGGACCTTTCAATTACATTACAATATTAGTCCTTTCTTCTTACCAATAGAGACCTCATCCTGAGAGACAGAGCTGTGTGATGAAGTGGATCTTTTCTTGGGATCATGGTTGAAACCTTAAATCACATTTATGTGAGTCAGTTCATTTGGCTGATTCTTATATGTTCTTATTGACTTATATGTTATTTTTCCCAGTTTATCCCTATTGTTCAAACTAAGAATGAAAAAAAGCCTGCTGTGAATGGGAGCTACATTGCTCAAGTAAATCCTGCAGATAAAGGGTGCCTGCTTGAGAAGTACAGCAGTAAATACACTGATTGTGAGTTTGGACTGTTGGCCAACCTTTATGCCAGCGAGGGCCAACCTGGAAAGGTACGTACTTCATATAAGGTGACTTTGCAGAGCTTTTGTGGCTGAGTGGGGACTCATGGTTCTCCTATCAGCATTCTGTGATAATAACAAAGTAGTAATTCCACAACAGAAACAGGCAAAAATAAGGAATTGCTGCTAGTGATTGAAGGGAAGAATTAGTGGAGACAGAGGCACTTGAATTTTTGAGGGACAGGTATTAGTTTACTAAAACTTTTCCGCCATAAATCATTAATCTAAATCCAATCCAAACTAGCAGTGACTTAAGGTAATGGTGCAATGTACTTGTTTAAATGAGACCCGGGCATTTAGGTAGTTTTTTGCACAAGTGCTTCTCCTGACACAACACAGCACTAAGAAGTGCTGGCAAAACAGTAAAAAACCTGACTGCTGCGTGGAAACTTAACAGTCTTCTCTGTTACCCAGTGTTTCTTTCTGAAGAGTGGAAGCCAGCTGGTGGGCAGAAGGGACTTGATCAAGTCCCTGTCTCATGTATGGGTAGATCTCTTGCTGCCCAGGTCCCTTTACAGGCAAAGCTAGCACTGAACAGAACTAAGAAAAAGAGAGTTGGTCACATACTGGAACGATGCAAGTGCAGCAGCATTGCATGGCAGCTTATCTTTTCAGAAAGTAGTCTTGGGTTATCAGCTTGGGAAAATTTCAGAAGAGTTATCACAGAGCTTTTCAGACTATTGCAGCAGGAGACACCAGTGACAAACTGACTTTATCTTCCAGGTCATTGAAGTGAAAGCCAGTGGAAGAACTGGGGAGCTCAACTTTGTGTCCTGTCTGAGACAAACGTTAGAGAAACACTATGGAGAAAAGCCTGTTGGGATGGGTGGTACCTTTGTCATCCAGAAAGGGAAAGCAAAGATTCACATTATGGTACAATTGTTCTCAATGCTTGTGACTTTCTTTGTCCTCCTGAAAACAGAAGTATAAATCAGGGTGTAACATCTTAGTTCCTTCACATGTTTTTTGGGGTTTTTTTGGTTTTTTGTTTGTTTGTTTGTTTTAATTTTTAAATGTATGCATAAACTATTAGGATGAGCACTGTATTAAAGTAAGGAGTTGACATTACAAAATTGGTGTTACAAAACTAATAATTCTGTTTTAGTTGGCATTAATGCCATCATCTTTTGAAATCTGTATGCAGCTAAAGAGCTGGAGAACTATTGTAAAAGAAACTGAAATACATTAACTCAGATGATACTTATAAGAAGCATTAAACCTTTAAAAAAATAACTGAGCTTCTAAAATGTACCAGGAGGAGGAGCATCCTCACTTCAGTAGTTCTTCCACTACCTGTGCAGTGAAAGGCATTATTCTGGTTGCTTTTGTTTCTGGCAGAAACAGAGTGATGGATACTGGTGAGCTTCTTTCAGTCAAAAAGGAAAATGAACAGAATAGTGGGGAGGGAAAAAGCAAAGTTGCTAGAGAAAAAGTATCTTCAAGTGATGCAAGTGTCTTCCTTTTACTTGAAAAGCTTTTATTTTTGCTCTAGCCTCCAGAATTTTCTGCCTGTCCCCTGAATACTGATGAGGATGTGAATAACTGGCTCAAGTTCTATGAAATGAAGGCTCCGCTGATTTGTCAGCCAGTCATAGTTTCCAGAGATCCGGTGAGTCTCTTTTTCTCATTTCTAAATATAGAATGAGACCTGTAATGAATTTTGTCTTGGATGTGATTTTTCTTTCAAGAATGGGAGTGTGTACATGTATTGTGTTTGACTCTCCCAGAGCTGGGGTATTGATTGAGAAGCTTCTCATTTGTGTGAATTGTTTGAATTGAGGATAGGTCAATCTGCTTTGAAAGCTGGTGGTTGTCCATAGTGGATTAACTTGATGGCTCTTTTCCAGTTCCATGTGTGCAAGTGTGCTTTACATTCACTGCTGGCCATACTGGGAGAAATGTCAAGAGCACGGAACGTGGTTCAGCTATGTGTTCATGTAGTTTGCTTGCATAAGAACTCCCTAATGCTAATGCTGTGTCAAAAGACACAAAATGAAGCATGTGTCCCATTTCTGATGTAAATTGAAGTCTGCAAAGCCTCATGCTGGACACTTACCTAACATCCTTCACAAGCACCAAATTCAACAGCAAATAATTCAGGATAAAAACCAGTATGGTTTCAAAAGCCATTAAGGTGTTCATAATTAGGAAAACTGTTTATTTAAAAGTAGCCAAAACCCATAGATGAAAAATACTCTTTTATAAGTAACAATGCAGTCATAAGTAATATAAAAAATCTTTTTTCCAGAGGTAAGTCAACATACTGTAGGCTTAAATATGTTGAAGGGTGTGATCTTATTGTGTCATTATGTGGCAGCCTTTGGCCTGAGGCTAAACTTTGTGTATCTTCTCATCCTTTGAAAGCAGCCATTGGCAGCTGCTCTGTTCAGAACCGATGCAACTTGTGTGATGGATGCCTCTGGGATTCTGTTGTCTGCATCCACTGCAAGCTCAACAGCACTTGGCTAGACCTATGGTTTTGGAAATGTTGGAGCGTCACTACGAGCAGGACAGCATTCCCATGCCTTAGCACTATTCACCAGTATCCCCTTGCAGCCCAGTTAATGAATCCTGTCCTGGGCTAAGTCAAACTAGGTGTGGCCAGGTCAAGCAAGGTGATTCTTTCCCTCATGAGATACCCACCCCACCACCCCCCTCACCTGGAGAGCTGAAGTATTCACCTGGAGTAGCTTTGGGGTCCCGAGAAAGATGTGGACCTGTTAGAGCAGGGCCCAAGGAGGGCCATGAAAATGAGCAGAGAGCTGGAGCACCTCTTCCTATGAAGAGAGGCTGGGAGCTGACACTGTTCAGCCTGGAGAAGAAAAGGCTCCAGGAAGACCTTATTGCAGCCTTCCAGTACTTAAAAGGAGGCTTTTAGGAAAGATTGAGAGAAACATTTTTTCCAGGATATGAAGTGACAAAAGAAAAGGTAAGGATTTTAAAATAAAAGAGAACAAATTTAGATTGGATATATGGAAAAAACTTTTAGGCTAAATGTGGAGAGATAGTGGAACAGGTTGCCCAGAGAAGTTGTGGATGTCCCATCCCTGGAAGTGTTCAAGGCCAGGCCTGGTTAGATGGGGCTTTGAGCAAGCTGGTTGAATGGAAGATGTCCCAGCCCATGACAGGGTGGATGGAATAGATGATCTGTGAAGGTCCCTTTGAACCCAACCGTTTCTATGATACATAAACCAGATGGTGTTGATCTCATGGTTTAGCTGCTTTTCTGTTATTGTTCTTCCCATATTCATCTAAGCTGGCTCTCGGAATTGGAGTAGAAACAGTCCCTTTATCACATGGGCCTGTGGCAATTCAGTGCAAAGGGGTTTGATTTCCAGTGGTGTGACTGCATTATTTAATCCAAATAGAAAGAAAAGTGTGGGGGGAAAAACTCAATCATAGTAGCACCAAAAGCCAGGGGCTGACAGGGTTTCCAAATTCTTTTGTCTTACTGGTTTCACACGCGTCTGCTTAACCTTCGGAGAGGTGTGGAAATACGCATTAAGACAGACTATCCTGTGACTTGTAAATGCCCTTCCCGCGAACGTATTGTTGACGGGCCCTGTGTCTGCTGTGCCAGGGTTTTGATCTGCGTGTGGAGCACACGCACTGCTTCAGCCACCACGGGGAAGGAGGGCACTACCACCAGGACACCAGCCCGGACAGCGTGCAGTACCTGGGCTACTTCCAGCCCGCCGAGCTGCTCTTCCGCATCGACCGGCCCCAGGAGACGCACCTGGTCGGCAGGGACTGAGCCCCGCGGGCCGATCTCATCTTCCAGCTAAATGCTGATTTTTGTAACGCTTTCAATTATGCACGCTTACCAGATTTAAGAATAAATATGAGAACAGTAAGCTGCCGCCTTCTTAATTGTGTCAAAGGGCAGAACTCGGAGCATACGAGTCACTGGAGTCATGACCGCATTCAAACGGTAATTTAATGGCAATGTTATTGGACGTTTTCCTTATGTTTGGTTGAGCTTCCTGCGTGGTCACAGCTGACGATATGACCAGAGGTGACATTTTGTTTAGAATAGGACATGGAACCAACTGCTGGTCAAAAACAAGCGCCCAGCTCCTGCGCCCCGCACCGCCCCTCACCGCGCTGCTCCCGCCCCCTCGCGAGCGCCTCGGGAGGCAGCCGAGCCCGCCCGGCGTTGGCCCCGCCCCCTTCCGAGCTCTCTCCGGAAAAGGCCGAGCCCGCTCGGCGCTGGCCCGCCCCATTCCGAGCACTGTCCGAAAACGGCCGAGCCCCCCCGACGCTGGTCCCGCTTCCTCGGCAGCGCCTCCGGAAAGGGCCGAGCCCGGCCGGCGCTGGCCCCGCCCCCTGCGGAGTGCGGGCGGGGGTCGCTGCAAGATGGCGGGCGTGCCGGCGGTGCGCATCAGCATCGAGTCGGCGTGCGAGAAGCAGGTGCAGGAGGTGGGGCTCGATGGCAGCGAGACCTACCTGCAGCCGCTCTCCATGTCCCAGAACCTGGCGCGCCTGGCGCAACGCATCGACTTCAGCCAGGGCTCCGGCTCCGAGGAGGACGAGCCGGGCTCGGCGGGGCGGCCCTGGGCCGAGCCGGGCGAGCCAGAGGATGAGGAAGGTGAGAAGGGCCGCCAGCCGGGATGCAGCTGGTGGTGGAGGTGTCCCGAGCTGTGGCGGTGCCGGCCCGCAGCTCAGCATGTTGGTCAGCGAGCCCCGGTAAAGTGTAGTGGGAAAGGACGACAGCAGATATGATATCAGGGCGTATTTCGTGCCTTTATGGTCTCTCCGTGCTTCAGATGTGAGCCTTGCACCGTACCTTTTTAAAAGGCCTTTGTTTTTCCTTCCTTTGGTTTACTTTTAGGCTTGGTAAAGTTTCAGCCATCCCTCTGGCCTTGGGATTCAGTGAGGAACAACTTAAGAAGTGCCTTGACTGAGATGTGTGTGTTGTATGACGTTCTCAGCATCGTGAAGGATAAAAAGTTCATGACTCTAGATCCAGTCGGGCAGGATCCCCTTCCTCCAAAACAAGTATGTTGTACCTAGATGAGCACTTTGTGTGGCTTGATGCTAAAGATCCCTTTCCTTTTTTTGTTTTGTTTTGTTTTTTTCTTATGTGTGATTAGTACAAAATGTATCAAAATGTTCCTTTTGATGTGCTGATGCAGCGCTTTGAGGGTCATAGTACTTCTGAAAATGGGTTGAGGCCAATTTCAGAAGCCTTTTTGCTTCCAAGTCAAAATGCTACTTCCAGCCATTTAATGCTGGTATGAAAAGTAATTCTGAACAAGTTACTGGATATCCAGCAAAAACCACTTATCAGTCACTGTCAGTTAGTTTCCACTAATAATAATAACTAATAATAAATAATATTTTGTGAATTAATGTGCAAGTATCTTGTTGTTGGTACTAGAATCCTCAGTTTCTACAGCTGATTTCAAAAAAGAAGTCATTAGCTGGAGCAGCTCAGATCCTGTTGAAAGGTGCAGAAAGATTATCCAAATCAGTTGCTGAAAATCAGGAAAACAAGCGACAGAGAGACTTCAACTCTGAACTGCTAAGACTGAGACAACACTGGAAGCTGAGAAAAGTGGGAGATAAAATTCTTGGTGATTTGAGCTACAGAAGTGCAGGTAAATGGTAGGATCTTTTTCAGAAGAATGGATATTTTATGAAATCGTCTTCTTGTAACTGGAAAAAGGTGGAATATCTCAGAGTAAATAATTTCAATGTGAATTTATTACATTTATGAGACAGGTTTATAAGGAGAGAATGCTTATTTTAGTGTCAGGGAAAATATCTTGCTATGTTCAACCCAAAAAGTGATTTTAAAGGCCAACTGTGTAGCATTTTACTGAGAATTTGTTCACAAAAACCATACTGCATTTGTAATACAGTTGATCAGTTGGCAGGCAGACTTTGTAAGTCCTTGGCATTTATCCACATTTGGCGTGTAAAGCACTTTAAAAAAAAGTGAAGAGTGGATTACATTTTTTTTTTTCAATCAAAGATCAGAAAATCCTAGAACGTCTGAAGTTAGACTGGACCCAGAAGGCTTATAATGTCTAACTCTCTGCTGCCCAGAATTCACACCAGTCAAAACTAAACCATGTGAGTAAAGAGTGAGGTTGAAGGTAGATTATTGTACCTGTTATTCCTACAGCTGAGAAATGATGCTGAGAAAATGCCTTAATTCATGGATTACATTTGAAGGGCGTGGCCACCCCAGGGTTCTAGAGACTCTTAAGGAGTGGCAAAGTGAATACAGAATCCCACAGAATTTAGGATGGAGCTACAAAACAGGCATCAGGACTGGATGTGTTGGGTTCCTCTTGTCACTGGTGAGGGAGGGGAAGGACAAGTTTAGATTTGTTCATGAAAGCTGTAGATGTACCCCAGGCCATGTATCTTTTTTAGCTGATTTACCCTGAGCTAGGTGAACTGTGCCCTGGGTGAAAAAGGTGTGCAGCTAGGACAGATGGGGGTGGTATCTGCTTTTATCAGTCCCTGCTCCCTGGCTATAGAGTCATCTTTCACAGTGAGAACATGGCCATAGTTTTAAGACTTCTAGCCAAACATCGTCAGAATTCCTTTAAATCAGTAAGGTGGTCATCAGGAGTTGTACCTTTAACTACCTGCTTGCAGAACTTCACGCATCTACTTTTTGTCTTTTTTTAACCAATTTTTTTTCTCCTTCCTTGCACCTAATGACTCAATTTCTAAAAACTCTTGGCATCCCCCCCATAATTATTAAATAATCTGTGTTAACTTACTGTAAAATATTACACATTCACAGTGGAGGGCTGAGATGCTAATGCAGTGGCATGAACTTTCTAATTTACCTTTTTAAAGAAGTCATTAAGAAATTTGAGTCAAGTGCAGCTCTGAAGATTTGGAGACTCGGAAATACATATTCTTCCAAAACAGAGATATGAGTTTTATTATTTGCTGAAGGTGCATAATATTTAACGTGTATGTCTTTGTCCTTCTTTACTCAGGCTCCCTTTTTCTTCATCATGGCACATTTGAGGTGATAAAGAACACTGACATTGACCTGGATAAAAAGATACCTGAGGACTACTGTCCTTTGGATGTTCAAATTCCAAGTGATTTAGAGGGATCAGCATACATCAAGGTTTGTCAGAGAAACCTTAATAACCTAGTGAAGTTTTGTTTCAGATTTGTATGCTTGCAACAGAGAACAAACATTAAATACTGTTCTGTTTTGCCTAGGTTTCTATTCAAAAACAAGCACCAGACATTGGTGACCTCGGGACAGTCAATCTCTTTAGAAGACCCTTGCCAAAATCAAAACCAGGTATAGCTTATATGTTGTTTTATGAATATGTTCTCAAGGAATGAGTTTGCAAATGGTGTTTGTTTGAAAATTTCAGCATACAGCTGGAAAGAAGGGTGAACAAGACTTCCCTTATTTAAACTGAAATTTCCTGATTGGGTGCTGCTTGGACTTTGGAAATCATTGCTTTTGAAGCATGCTCCTTCAGTTTTTCATATGTGTTTATTCAGTTCTGAAACAAAATTATTAGAGTTATATGTTGAGTATTCTGGAGCTCCTTTTGTTAGACACTGGAAGTTTGAGTCCAAACCGAAATTAAGCCAAGGTGTTGTGTTTCAGTCAGTTACTTCCCATTAATTCAGCTGAACTAATTATTGTTCACTTTTTATTCTGCCTAAAATGCATCATTTGTGTCTTTTGCTCATATGTTTTATCTGGGTCTGAAACTGTGCTGGTGGTCTGTGTGTTGTTAATTACCAACAGCTCACCTGGCAGCTAGATTCATTTAATATGTGCCAGTATGTGAAGCTGTAAACTCTTGGACTAAAAAGCCATTCTTTACTGTTTAAAGTTAGAAATAAACTGGCAGGATTTTATTTCACAGTTGTCTCTGATACAGATGCCAGTGCTGTCCTGAACATAGACAGAGTGCTGCACTATGTGTTTCATATGGTATTGAGGGTACATTATACAGCTTGTGTGCTTACTCACCCTGGAATCTCCCAAGAATTTTGGGCTTATAAACCCTGCAAAAGCACATACGTGCACTCAACATTATTGGGTAGTTCATCATAGAGTGAAAATAATAAAGCCAGAAGTGTCATTGTAAATAAATTACAACTTAAGGAGCAGAGGTTCATATGGAGAGTTCACAAAAGGCCTGGGAGTGTAATAACACACTGTTCTATAAAGGTGTATGTATATACTTCACAATATACATATGTGTAAAATTGAATCAAAATTAGCTTTACTTAATTTTCAAAAATATTTTACCTTAAAGTGCTTGCTTAACTGAGATAAAATTCTGATAATATTCTATTTGGGTGTAAGGTACTGACTACTTTATCTTGGTGATCACACCTGGCTACTGCATAGTATCTGGCATCTGAACAAAAAGGCTGCTTCTCTTTGCTCTTCCCTCCTGCAAACATTGATTTATACTTTTCAGGTTCTGCACACTGGCAGACAAAGTTGGAGACTGCACAGAATGTTCTTCTATGTAAAGAAATTTTTGCCCAGCTGTCACGAGAAGCTGTTCAAATTAAATCACAGATTCCTCACATTGTAGTGAAAAATCAGATAATCTCCCAGCCTTTCCCAGGTAAGTAGCTTTTTAAGACTCTTAACCTACAATTATTTGCTTAAATACTGATTGATGTCACCTTTTTTAATGCTCTATCCTTACAAAAGAAAAAACTACCTCCTTGATTTTTCAAAGGTTTTGAAAAACAGAATTTCAATTAATGCAGAGTAGTTTCTAATGTACTCTGTTTTCCTTTGTGGTTGTGGGGTTTTTTTTTCTGTGTCAGCAGCACTTAAAACTGTCAGCTGTAATGCCATGTGCATGTGGCAATTTGGAGCTGTGCGTAAGTCATTGCTCCTGGATTGCATGTAAAAAGAAATTTAAGACCTGAGTTTATGGGTCCTTAGAGGAACAAAAGCAAATGCTCTTCAGTGAGGATAATTAAGCAGCATAAAGGTGGCTCAGAGTCAGTGGTGAATCCTCTGTTCTTAGAAGGAGTACACAACTATTTGTATCATGCAAAGAATATATTTCTGGGCTGTTTAAAATGTGTGTTCCTCATTCCCTCTTTGGGGTCCTGGGAACTTTTCTTTTTGTGTGAGATTGAGTCATAGAAATTGATGTGAAATGCACCTGGTGAGTTCACAGTTGGCCTGTTGACACTTCAGTGAACATCAGGTTTTACTTGCCTTTGGTGCTGTGCTCTCCACCATCATTCTTTGATTTTTCTCTGATACAGTGAATATCTGTTGTTAAATGACTAGTATAAAACATGAAGAAAAGCAGTTCTCAATAGCAACCTTGAAAATCGTCAGTGCTCACTTCTTAAAATCTTTTTTTTCCATCTGCTTTTTACAGGTTTGCAGTTGTCTATTTCTCTGTGTCACTCTTCCAATGATAAGAAGTCACAAAAGGCTGCTTCTGAAAAACAGAATCCTGAGGATCATCTCTATGTTCTGGAACATAATTTGCATCAACTTATCAGAGAGGTAGTGCATCTATGGTGAAGTTTTGAAGAGATTTTGGGCTTTTGTTCAGCCTTCTGCTGGTGTGTGGTGCTGGTATAACAGCCGAGTGCCACTAGAGGCCAGTCCTCCATCCATTTATGAAGGCAGCCTACTGCTTGGTTTCCATGGGTGTGGGTGGTTTGGGAGTTCCAGTTACTGCTTTCACGGAATGCTTGCTCTTTACTTAACCTCAGACCTGGCTGTTTACTTCAGAAAAGCCATGCAAAGCTTTTCCAGTAGAGTTCATCAGTTCTGTCTTTTTTTGTTGTGTCTAATAGTGCTTACCAAGCACTGTCAGCGAGCATCTGGTCAGGCTGCGCCCTCATGAAGGAACAATCAGTTGCCGTAATAGCTTTGTTTATTTCAAGCTTTGCTCTGTGCTTCAGCTTTTTAGATTCTTTCATAATCTAGCAGAATAACCTGGAGATTGAGGTGCTGTCTCTTCAGGAAAGAAGCGCAGTTTTGTATCTCTGAGTAAAGTGGAAACCATGTTCCAGAGAGTGTTCACCTCCTTAGAGCATGGCTCTGCAAGTGACACAGTCTTGTGGAACAGTCCAGTATTTTAAACACTGATTTAGGGTTGAAGTTTTGAAGAGATGGTGCCCATCTTTCCTGTGGTTTTCCTTTCTTACCTTTTCTTGCCTTTTCCTTACTTTCTTTTATTTTTCTTTGTTTCCTTTCTTTTTCTTATATTTCTTATCTTTCTAATCTTTTCTTTCCTTACTTTGAACATGTTGCTAAAACTTTCTGTACCTCAAGTTTTTTCATCTAAAATGCTTGCTTTATTTTTAAGGGACCATTCTTTTTGTCTCTATAGATGTATAAAAAGAAGACTTAGTAGGAGCTACTGCTATGCTACCAAATTTTTATTGCTTAGCATTTTTTAAAATTACGATCTATAAGATTTAAAAGACACAAGTAAATGTGCAAAGTATGAAAAATATCTTAAGTGCTGTCAGGTTGATAAAGTTAAAAAATTGCCCTTTTTGAAAATATGTACACTCAAAAAACCTGATGTGAAGCAACATATTGTAGTATACATAGTATTTCTTGCAGATCTGCTGTTTGGTCCCTTCCTTTTATAACATCTGTTGTTTGTTGCAGTGTCACAAGCAAACCCTGAGCTCAACAGTGATGCCACATCCAGCTAGTGCACCTTTTGGCCATAAGAGAATGAGACTTGCGGGGCCCCAGGCGTTGGATAAAAATGAAATCAGTTCTTTACAGTCGAATGAAGGACTTCTAGAAAAGATCATAAAACAGGCAAAGCATATCTTTTTGAGACGAAGGTGGGTCACAAGATACTCTTGTTATGGAAACATATACCATTACATAGAATACAGTTGATTGAAGTGTGCTTCAAACTAGCTGCTGTGTCCTTCACAGTTAAGAGTCCTTTTTTGTAAGTACTAAGAACCAAAAATTATGAAAAAATGTAAGCAAACAACATTCAGCTAGTAAAAAAACCCCAAACCCTGGATTTCTTTGAGAAGATCTCTATGACAGTTGCAACATAAGTAGGGACAATTAGCAGCAGCTTATCTCAAACTGCATAAATCCTTTTTCAGTATTCTTTGCAGTACAGTAGCTGATAGCAAATACTACTTCAATATTGCTGCAGAATGTGTGAGAAAGGCACACAATAAAAAAGTGTACTTCACTAGCACCAGAACAGTGCTGAAATAGAGTTTTGATCCACGTGTTTCTGTTAAATCCAATGACCTCCTTGCTTCCTGTAAACAAGGTACCAGCACAAACTGCCTGGATTATTGTGTGTGGCTTTATGTTCTAGAACTGCTCGAACTATTGACAGCCTGGCAAGTCGTATTGAGGATCCTCAGATTCAGGCTCACTGGTCCAATATCAATGATGTTTATGAATCCAGTGTTAAAGTTCTAATAACTTCTCAAGGATATGAGCAGATATGCAAGTAAGTATGAGAGTGCATGTCCTTTCAGTTATTAGAAGCATTAAGCAAAGGCAGCATGTATTCATATTGTGCTTTAAAGGTTTAGATTCTCCTCAGATAGACAAGTGAGTGCATTATTTGTATGTGTTTGTTTTTCTGACCTGACTGTGGGGTGAACAGTCACCTTAAGAAAACTTCACCCACTTTACCCTTTAATGAAGACATTTATCAGGTCTTTAATTTACACAGTTTCCTTTCAAGGATGACACTTAAGATGAGAGTAGACACTTCTTGGGGGGGGGTGCATTTGCTTGGGGTAGAGATTACTGGATATAAAGTATCATTTGTTGTGCTGGATTCTAAACATGGGGGTCTGGTCATGAAAAGCTAATCAGCGCTCAGTCCTAGATTGTTTGCATATGTACTGAAATGTAGAACTCATGATGTAATTCGTGGAATAATTATGTATGTTGTCACTGAAATATGAGATTTCATGTTCCAGAAAGAAATGCCTACAGGCTGGCCAGCAGTGAACTCATTAATGCATAAACAGTGTTTTTTTCCCCATTTGGAGCAGCGCTCTCTGGCTGTGACCAAAGTGTGGGGCAACCTGCAGTCGTTGGTTTATTTCCAACCTTGGTTCCAGATTACATGAGCTGCCCAAGTCTTGTGTGTAGCATAGAACACATAATTTTCCCCTGCACAGCTGGAAGGGAACTTGGGCACTGGGGCTAGCAGGGAGCTGCAAGGTTTTCTTGACCTGGACAAATGGTAGGCCAGGTCTGGGAGCATGCCACAGAATATGTCACCTGCCAGATGGAGGGAGCTGCTGTGCTGACTGGTGAAACTGAAATGTTTGGAGTTGCTGTCACATTCTGTAGGCTTTGCAACTTCTCTCTTAGGAATTCTTGTCAATGACTGGGTAGGATTCTTTGTTCTTAGTTTCCTGTTTCCTTAAGTGTTCCAATGCTTTTTTGAATAAATATGGATCTTGTCTTCAAAGGTCCATTCAACTACAGCTGAACATTGGAGTTGAACAAATCAGAGTTGTGCATAGAGATGGAAGAGTTATTACACTGTCCCATCAAGAGCAAGAGCTGCAGGATTTCCTTTTATCTCAGGTAGACTCACGTATGTTACTCTTCCCTTTCTTGTGATGTTTGGGAAACAGAAGAAGTTAGAATCTGACTTTTATACCTATATAGAAAATACCAAAAAGTTCAAATTAAGATTGTGAAGACGGGAAGCTGGATGCCTGGTTTTTTACTATGTTTGTGTAGAGTCTTTAGCAACTGTTACTAAAATATATTGCCGTTTTTACTAGGGTCAGCAGTTGTAATAATTTTTCCCTCCCATTTAAAATGCATTTCTTTATCCTGCTCATTATGGGAGCAACAAACAGGTGGTAATAATAGCAGACAATAAGGTATTCTGTATATGAAACTTACTGTAGCCATGTTCTTAATGAACCCACAATTACTGTCATTTCAACATTGTCTGTTGATACTCACTTTGCATATGTTGTTACTAAATCAGCTGATACTTGAATGAACTCTGTTTTATTAATTGCTTAGAACAACCTGCTGGTTTTATTCAGAAGTAACAATCTCCCCAATATGCATTATAAATAGTCAAAATACAGGCCTTTAATAACAGTGGTTAGCCTGTTGCAGTTATATAAAACTCCATGACACAGAAAACAAGTCGAAACAAATTCTGCTGAGGTCGTGTCTTTTTAGTCAAGTGTTGTCAGACTTGTTCACAGAGAACTGCTGAACAGTGCTGGATGCTTCCTTGTTACAAGGGTTAAATCATGATGCAGGAAAACAGTAGCATTTAAGCTCCTAAGATGTTAGAGCTCAGTGAAGCTTACACTTGAACATTAATGGAGATAATGACGCATATGAGAACTTCAACTGTTTCTTCTGAATTTTCTCTGGTACTACTTCCTTGTATTTTTATATATTTTACAGCAGAAGTCTTGGTTCTATTGAAAGACAAGATCATTTACAAATTAATTTTTTTATACCTAAATGGAGACTTTGGTAAATTGAAAGCAATATTTAAATAAAATGGCTGAGTGCATATACCTGTGAAAAATTAATTTAACTGCATAATAGAGTGGTCTTCTCTGTCCGTGGAGGAACTAGACTAAATTCAAATAACACAAAGCTCTACCATCATATGAAAAAAGTTCCTCTGAAAGTAGAGAACTTAGTCACTTTTATAAATAACTATTGTACAAAAAACAGGCTTGCTAAATTCCATAAGCAATTCTTTCTGTGGTCTGCAAATACTGAACAGAAAACAAACCTCTTGTTATGTTTCAGATGTCACAGCACCAAGTACATGCAGTTCAGCAGCTTGCAAAAGTTATGGGCTGGCATGTGCTGAGTTTCAGTAATCACGTTGGTCTGGGGCCAGTGGAGAGCATTGGCAGTGCATCAGCAATAACTGTAGCATCACCAAATGGAGAGTATGCCATTTCAGGTAGTGTTTCCTCTTGCAAATAGAAGTTAAATCTTTCTGAGAGTGTTTGTAGAATGTTTTATTATAAATTGATACTGTGTGCTCTAAAAGTTGAGAGACTCTTTTGTGTATGGAATTGACATCTAAATACAATCAATACCTTGCTCAGAAGGCCACTTAATATAAACTTGATGTAATTTACACTGGCTTGAAAATGTTTCTTGTAGTTACCATGGAAAATTATATATTTAGTCTGTGATATGTATTATATGAATACAGTATTTAAATCTATTATTTTATAAATATTATATAAATATCTTTATTATGTATATATGGTTATATATATATAATTATATGTGTTATTATTAGCATAGAAAAAAGAGATTACAGAAACCATCAGGATCCTGAGAGAAGGGAACAAAATAAACAACAGAATCACAAATCCAAACTTAGGGAGAACAGAGTTTGGTCTCCTTAGGGATCTTTATGAAAGAATTCTATGGGATATGATCTTATGGAATGGAAAGAAGAGGGGTCCAGGGGTGCTGTTAGATAATTGTTTTCAAGGGTCACCTCTTTCAAGCTCAAAAATGGTCATCCCTGATGTTCAGGAAGTTGTGCAAAGGTGACAGAAGACCTGTGTTTATCAACAAGGAGGTCATAGCTGAACTCATGACTTAGGAAGACTTACATGTTTTACTTGGGAGGGATATAGAGAGACTCTCCAAGCATGTGTTGGTAACAATAGGATAGGAATCTGATGAAGGGTGTACAGGGCAGCAAGAAGAGCTTCAACACATATGTCAGCAGCAAAGGAGAATTAGGGAAAAGATTAGGCTGTTAAACAGAGAGAGTACCTGGCGGCACAGGACACGGAGGAGGCCAAGGGTACTCAGTACCTTCTTTACTGTGGTCTTAAGACTGGCCTTCAGAAATGGATCTGTGAGACCCATGGGAAATTTTGGAGCAAGGATTCAGCCTCAGTAGTGGAGGACCACCTTTGAACAGACTTACACACAAGTTCATGGGACCAGGTGGGATATATATCCATGGCTGCTGAGGGAATTGACTGATGTCACTGCAAGGCCACTTTTGATCATCTCTAAAAAGCCAGGCTCAGGAAGGGCTCCTTAAGGACTGGAAGAAGCCAAATGTTACATCCTATATTCAAGAAGGAAAATGTGGGGAACTACAGTCTGGTTAGCCTCATTGCAATTATTGGGAAGATGAGGAGTTAAAAAATAGTCTCAGAAGAATTTTCCAAACATACTATGGAGAATGTGGTGGTAGGGAGTAGTTGGCATCAATTTATGAAAGAGAAATTATGTTCAATCAGCTTGATAGTCATCTCTTTCTATAAAGTTAGCTTGGTAGAGGAGGGGGAAGCTAGGTGCTACTTCCCTGACTGTTTATTTAAAAAGTCAACACACACCCTTCCCCAAAATGAAAACACACAAACCTATCCAAGCCAAAAAGCACCACCACCTCTCCACCGGTCTCACATAATTTTGTGATTCAAAGTAACTGCCTAGTGCCTTAGATCCTGTCTATTTGAGATAAATGCACTAGAAACAACACATTTTCAACAGATTCGTTGGGAATACATCCTTTACCCCGCCTGGCATAATTGGGGATAAATAAATCAATTTCTAAGGTGTACATTTTGCAGTTTATTAAAAGTTTCTCTGTCTTGATCTAACCAAGAACATGCAGTGCTAAAGCAACAAAATCTTAGAGAAGTGGAAGACAAGAGAGAAAATCCAGAGAAGAAGCTTTGAAAAAGAAAGGAAGGGAATTCCCCTTGTTTGCTTTTAGCATGTTTGGAATTGAGTAGGAGTGCAGTATAGAATACACAAGGAAGAATATTTAGTGTGAGGAATTAATACAGTGTAAAAATGCTCATTGAAATCTCCTTTCACCACAGTACGTAATGGTCCGGAAAGCGGCAGCAAAGTCATGGTGCAGTTTCCACGGAGTCAGTGCAAGGATCTCCACAAGGGCGATGTCCTGCAGGACAGCAAGTGGAATCATCTCCGGGGGCCATTCAAGGAAGTGCAGTGGAATAAAATGGAAGGGCGTAACTTTGTATATAAAATGGAACTTCTCATGGCTGCCCTAACTCCTTGCTAGTGAAGCGTCAGCCTCTCTCTGAGGGCTTTGAAGGTCTCTGTGCAATGGTAATTGTCAGTGCAGCAAAGGGAAATGGGAGCTATGGACCAATACAAAAAGCAAAATCAAATTTATTTCATGTGCAGAAATAGCCATTTTGGTATTTGTAATAAGCCCCTTTTTAGTGGCATATAAAATACATACAATTTTTTGTAAAAGTTCCTTTCAGCTCTCTTTGAAAATTGCTCTGTCCAGAATGACATAGATGAGTAAATAATGTATTTTATGTTTATAAAATTAAATTTGATAGACCTTAAGTTGAAACATTCTTGAGTTGGAATTTGTTTGTCATTGATGGGGATTCTGGGTGACCCCTTTATTTTTGAAAAATGTTTATTTGGCAGTTTAACTTGAGAGTGTTGCAAAGTCACTGCCTGTGGCAAAAGTCTTTCCTCTCTGATGGCCTGTATGATGATGGCTACTTTGCTTGGGTTTTGACCTTATTTTTTGCTAGAATGTAGAGGAAAGGGTCTTACTTGGCTTGCAGAGTCCTGACAATTCGAGTTCGTGGGTAACTCATGACTTAGCGACTGGATAGAAGGAGGTAACTCGTGCAATAAAGCTCCACATTTGCATCTGGGTCTTTCTCCTGCATTCTCTGTCATCCAGGGAAATAATATCTTCCCAAATATCAGCTCTTTTGAGTTCTTTCAAAATAAAAAGGTCATGGTTTTTATAGTTTTGGTTGTAATTGTAGCCTTTTTGAAAGGCTACAATTTTGAAACTTAACAGCATGGTGTTCAACAAAGCTTTCATTTTCTTTGGTACTTAAGTGCTAAGGGTCTTTCTGCAACCTGTCTGTGTGAACTGGTTCATATTCATCTCCATACTGTCTTATGAGGTGTCTGTCTGTATGTATATATATGAACTTCTTGCACATAAACATGTTTGAATTGAACAACAATCACATTTCCATGGTTATTTTGTTGTATTCTCAAGTATAAAGAATAAATGTAGGAAAATAAAGCAGCAAGCTGCTGCTCAGCAGTTCTTGTTACTTACATTGGTGTTGGCCAGCACAGAGCATCTTCTTTCTGTTCCTGGAAGCACTTGCTTCTGAACTAAGAGAGAGAAACAGAGTTTTCCTTTCAGGTAGTCACACGTTACCCAAGACAACTGACAAAAACTAAAAGCCCTAGTTGAAAATAGTCTCTTGATTTCGAAACAGTGCTGAGCATAACTTAACCCTTGTGATGCCAGGCCCTGTGTTGCTGTGCCAGCAGACACTGCGATTACAGGCAGAGGTGGGGGGGTTGTTCCTTGGTGAACAGTTCAGCCAACAGCCTGATGCATGTGTTCATGCATCTGACCAGATGAGGCTGTTCTGACTCCTGCCAACACAACAAAACTCTTATTAATAATTAGAAGACAAGTCTATGAAACTTGAACGTGTCTACACTTTATTGTTCTTAACCTAAATTGACAGGTCTGCATGTAGCAATAACTGCTTCATCAAGTTCTTTGTTGTCAAGTAATCAGATCACTGTGGAGCCATTGCAATCTCATGGTTGCAGGACTTCTTTCCTGAAAAGAAGGACACCTCCTGTGTGGCAGAAGGGCAAGCTCTGCACATTAGCATGAAAACACTTGTCAAGGCTTCTAGGTCCAGCTGAAAAAATAATGATAACAAAAAAAATTATTAGAGACCTGGAGAGTCTGTGTTTTGGTGCTGAATATACAGACATTCCTAATTTTAATGGGAAACAGATTAGACATCTGACAGACCATCTTGAAACTTGGTCGTGCATCTTTGAATATGAAATTATGACATTAGTGAATGATTAATACCTTTTCAATTGATTATCAAAGCAATCTGGTGAACTTGGACGTCTCCTTGACTCAAGTTTAAAAGTATAATGCCCTTTGATCGTCTAGAATGCTCTAAATATTAAATTTGCTGCTGTTCTGCAGGGAGTTTACAATTATAGTAGGAACAGCTATTAGTTTCTGAATTTCTACTGTCTTTTCAACAACCTTCCATAAGACTTTAGATGCTCCAGGGTAGCAAGAAACTGCTACAGTTTAGCTTTACCTTCTGTACCTCAAATATTGACATTAACAATGCACATTGAGAAACACAATTTTCAGGAAAATATGAGTATTTTTAAAATAAGGTTACCTGTGTAGAATAAGCATGTTAAATTGTGGGTCACTTTTTTGGGTGAGGAATTGTCTATAAGGAGAGGTATACTACAGGCTAACTGTACTGGATGTTCTCAGTGAATATTGTTTGGGACTGTGCTATTCATATAGGATATTACTGCCTAAAAGTGAAGTTGGCACCAGGTTCCATAGCCAAGGATGGGTGCCTGAAGTTGCAGTGACTTCAGCCAAGCTGAAAGAGGTAGAACAACTGTGCTAGTTGTAAACTTCTTTTCTTGTAGTACATTTTAAAACTCTTCAGTTTAAGTGTTCATTTCGTACTTTAATCCCAGCTTTCAAACATTGTGCTTTAAATATGTGCATGACCTCTGCAATCACAGCAACGCATTGGATATGTTTCCCAACTTCCTCTGGCAATTGCACTGTTCAGGTCAGTGTTAGCAGATAATAGTGGTTTTATGTGTAAGCTCCACTTTTTGTACTTTCTAAGTCTTTCAGAGTACCTACTATATATTCAGCTCAGCCTAATACCTACCTTCACATTCAAAGTGCTTTAATGCTTTTTGTATTAAAAGTCTAAGATTCATTCAAAGTCTTAAGATTTAGAGCTCAAAAAGAATCCCTAACAATGCTTTCCATATTCTGTAAGCACATTTTATCAAGTAATTCAAGTTTGGTGATTGAAATAG
This sequence comes from Regulus satrapa, assembly GCA_013396955.1. NCBI lineage: Eukaryota > Metazoa > Chordata > Aves > Passeriformes > Regulidae > Regulus > Regulus satrapa. The sequence continues at coordinate 153,110 of VWZN01017767.1, read as the reverse complement.
ATGCACTTACAGTTGCCCTGTTGTCAAAGCTTAGTTCACTCAAAGACAAGAGGTCAGCAATATACGTTTGAAGCAGAGAATGTGAATAAACTGTTTTCTGTGCTGTAGCTGATACTAATTTCATTTCTCACTTTTTTGACCTGTTCTAGATGTGGGAAGTAGCAAACAGCTGAATCTGGTACCTCAATTTATGAGTGAGAGAGAGGCCTAGGTGTACTACAAATGGCCAGCTCGGTATGGGATGGCTTAAAGGCACAGGGTACTTTGGCTTGTTTGCCACCTATCTGCATTGTTATGCACTTGGTGAGAAATTTCCTGAACATTTTTCCAAATGGATAGGTGTCTCCCTCTGCACTTGAGCATCCCAGTCCCTGACCAGAGGGAAAAGCTCTGTCAGCCTGTCCTGTAAAAAGGTTTTGCAAACAAGTGTGAGATGAAGTGTGAGAAAGGTAGTAGCAGCAGTTTGACTCAAACAGCCATATGGAAATCTACAGGTGCAGACTAGTCCGTGGTGTCTTCCAAATTCAAAGTTTTATTTCACACTGCAAAATTCTCATTACAAAAGCAGAACAGAATATTTTGGAACTTGGTCAGTTTACTGCTTTCTCACTGACAAACACAAATATTATTCCACCCAAAAGATCTACAGGCGGAGAACTGCAACATGTGCAGTATGCAGATTTAAGAAAATTAGTCGGGTCATTTAATGCTTTCTTACAATATAGGGAAAGGAAAGGTGGCTTCTCAGCAGGAGCAATTTTATAACTGTATTTGTAATATATCAAAGTAATGCTGTTTTTTCTTCTCAGATAAGATGGTTCATCATTGGGCTAAGTTTGCAAAGGACTTGACATCTTTCACAACAAAACTGTTTCGTATTTTGCCACCCCCCTGGTGTTGTGTGTGTTTTATTTGACCTCTTTAATCTTTATAGACAGTGTCCTGCCTAGAAGTGCCTGCCTGTACTGTTCCTTGTACAACCACCTGCTCTAGTAATGTCAAAAAATGTGTGCTAAGATCCATCCTGAGGCAGTGTAAACAACTGGAAACACAAGTGGGAGAATTTTGACCAGCTCAGCGTTGTTTCAAAGTGAGTTTTGTCTCATGAAAAATTGCAGTTTGTCTTCAGAGCTTCAGGAAGTTCCTCACACCCAAAAGTAGCAGCGTAAGTGCAATAAACAAGATTCAATGCTTGCAATTAATTTTTTTAATGTAATACTGTAATTAGATATTTAATTTATTATGTTGATGGATGCTAATGACCACTCTGTCTGTAATAGAAGACTTGCTGTATCCAAAATGCAGGTGTCCTTCAAGACCATGATAATTTCCTTTATGGGTTGATCTGAGAGGATTGGTTGGTTGTTTTTAAGAGTGGTAGAGGCTGTAGACTTCATTAGCTAGCCACAGAAATGTGTTCATGGTCAGCATGAAAGCATACTCTTTTTTACTCTGACCTTGACTAGCAGAACTGAAAATAGGTCAAAACAGCTCCATCAGACACTACTGAATTAATTACTTTGCAAGTCAGGATGTTTCTGCAGTAGTCACAAACATTTTACCTTCTAGGTTTGTTCTTGCTTTCTTGGCCAATACTTTCTCCTGAGGTAGAATTGTTATTTTTATTAAGATACAGTCCTTGGCTAACACTCAGTGGTTTCCAGTTCAATCTCTTCTGTTGTACTTGCTGCAAATTAAAAGGGTATTGTTATTGATTGGCAAATGGATTGGAAGGCCAACATTTACAAAATTAACTGTGCAGAGACTTTTTTTTTTAATATTAGCTCAAGCTTGCTCATCTAAAATTAGGTTTTAAATACATCTTTTCAAAATACTAAACTGCATAAAGAGGTTCTCACAATCTTTAAAGTGACGATTTCTTCCCCTATAAGGCTAAAGCCACTAAGAAAACTAAGTCCATAGGCCCATTCTTCTCTCTCTCTCATGACTTCTAAAAGGAGGGTTCTTCTGAGATAGAACTGGGGCAGAAATTAGGTCTCTGCTTCAGACCACTTCCTGCGAGATCATACAAGAAGTTTCTAGAACTGTGCTTTCCTGAACTCTGCCGTATGTTACATGAATATATCTCTTCAGTTCAGCTCTGAACTGCTACAGTTTAGTCTCGCATTCTATACCTCAAATATTGACATTGATAATGCATACTGACAAACATAATTTTCAGGAAAATGTAAGTATTGAAGCTGGAGGAAGAGCTGGAGGAAGAGGCTTTATCTTAACAAAATCCTGTATATTCTGGCATGATAGGAAAATTTTCAATAGCTACAGAAGCTTGTGAGTGGTGTATGCACCATGAAAACAGCAGCAGCCCTTAAGAGCTGTAGGTGAGTGACAGAAAGGAAGGGGCAGCTCAAACCAAATTAATTTCTTCTCCTATTATTTTGCAGAGTTGACACTAAGTCTGGGCCATGAATCTTAGGATGCTTGAGTGTCTGTGTTGGTCTAGTAAAATACCGATAGCTAGGTTGCTTGTTGTAATGTAATGTAAGAAGAAATACAGACCTTTTTTACCTAGAGAGCAAGAAACCATGAATGGACCTGCACTTACAAAGAAGGGAGGTAAACATCTGAAATATTTTGAAGTGGTAAAGGAAAACCCCCATTTCAAAGATGTCCCTAAGAGCTTGATCCTAGGCCTGTAATGAGCACTTTGTCTTTCTGCCTATGCCAAATATCCCTGGTGATGCCTTGGAAATTTCTTCTCCAATATGTCCCTTCAGTGTAGCCCTTGTGTTCCCTTGACCTGCTTTTCACGACTGTTGTCTTCAGTGTCAGGTTTTGAAGTTACTCAGTGCTCACTGAAGTCTGCAACTGGATCAAAAGTGAACAGATGAAGAGGGTGTTTGAGAAGAGGAGATGCAATCCTCCACTGAGGATTGAACTGAGGTGGGGGCCACTCCAATGGTAATTTGAATATTTTCCGCTAGGATATACCCTGCTGATGAGAAGAGAGAACTCAGAGAACTCTCTCTCTGAACTCAGAGAGTTGCTGATGCTCTTGACTTCGTGTCCTGCCCTTTGATGGGGGGTTAGTGCAGCTCTGGCCTTTTCTCCCCAAGTTTTGCAATCAGCAATGTTGGGAAGTATTTTATTATTTCTAATGTGAAACATATAAGGTAGATGTCCTGTGGATTGTTCTTCCACTAAATACCTCAAACCAAATTAATTTCTTCTCGCAGTTAAAATGGGATAACTGGAGTTAAAAGGAGTTAAAATGGGATAACCGAGCTGAGCCCTTCAGCCTTGTTTCTCAGTGGCCCTATTTAGCGCCATTATGGTACAAATTTTAGGCTCAAATTTCAGGCTTGAAGACCCTATACCCTGACTATATTTGTAGAGAAATACCTGTTAGTTTGTGTGTTGTCTTCTTCTGAAACAGATACAGAGATTTATTACACAGCCACATGAAGCAGATTAGAATGGCAGATACTGCAGCAAGAAATACGAAGAGAACTGCTACAAAATGCAAATCTTCATAAATAATCTCTGTAGGGAAAATGGAAAAAAAATTATAAAATTGATTACAAGCAGATTGATGCAGGATAAAGCCAAGAAGACCCATCTACTTTGTACCGTAAACATTGACTAAGATGGTGCCATAGGCATTGGTTCCATGCTCCTCTGTTACAGTGACAAAATAGTAGCCAGCATCTCTCATGCCCACATTCTGAAGCTGTATAGAGCCGTTTTCAAAAGTAGTCACTCTGTCCTTGTAGGCCGTGGATATGTTGACATAATGCCCACTTCTCCACTCAACAATGCTGGTGGTGCCCCAGCTTGACACGTGCTTCCACTCGATGGTGGCCACACCTCGGCAAGAGTATTCTACTGAGAGGAGGATGTTTTGTGCCACTGTTGCATTGATGTTGGGTTGTGGGACGACCAAGGACACCCCTCCAGGGGCTGAAAGACAAAGCAGAGAGATGAGTCTGGAGGTGATGCTGCACCAACTGTCCAGGGCAGGTTGGGACTTCTGGATCCTGGTGATTCATCCTACCTATCTCAGTGATCTGTTTGAAGAGAGGATAGATTATGCTTTTCAATATCTTTTTCTTTCTGCTTTCCATAAAAGTGACATACATACCTGAAAACTAAATACACATTTAAAATTTGTGATAGCAAAAATGCTTCCACCATAGAGGACAGACACATAATTGCACGTGTTTCAATGTTTTAACATCCACACAGAAAGGGACTTTGGATAAGCACAACATTTTCTGAAAAGCAAGCAATGTTCTTCTGTTCATTAGCAACCGGCTTTCTTTAAAAATCCTGCATTTACATGGAAAGTTTAGTCACTATGTCCAAGGTAATCTATCATATTCATTAACTACCACGCCCCAAAAGCAAGAACTGTAGTAGGCACAAGTATGTGAAGTCTTGGTAAGGGCACTGTCATGTTTTCAGGATGTGTAATCAACATCAGAAATAGCAGCTTCTTAAAGGGGGCCAGTTAATAAGCCAGTGCAGATAAATCTCATGTAACCAAAGGCACGCAGTTTAATGAGAAGCCAGGGACTTAATGTTCCTGATGATATCCAGGCAAAAATGCATATAAAAGATTATTTAATTCTCACCTACTTCCTCCTGAAGTGATTATGGAGCTGTTCATGACACTGTGAAACTGAACCGACAGCTTAGTTTAATGTGTAACTGCAATAATTTCTGATTGCGTTTGGTGTTTCTGCATGAAGATTTGGATGAACACCAACGTCAGAGTTTTAACTGGCATACATTTTTTCTTTTTATCAGTAGCTTGTTTGAGCCCCTTGGCTAAAGACTGAAATCCTGTTATCTACCCACAAAAATCAAAGCAGATGAAAGGCAGATAAAGCAAGGAGTAAGGCTGAATGCCTGTTCCTGATTTGGTTTGGAGCAGCTCACCTGCTCTACTCCCTTACTGTGGGAACAGCCTGATTGTGAGAGAAAAAGGAACAAGAAATGCTGACCTGTAAATGTCTGTAACCCAGTGGGGGAGTGAGAATGAGACCCTCAGCTACAATGCACTAGTTCAAAGCAGGACATCTGGGGATGATCCTGGAGGTTCTGCAGAGTCTTCAGGGCTAAGAATGTTTGAGAAAGGCAAAGAAAAAATCTCCAAGGAGAAAAAAAAGTTTAAGAAAAAAAATCTTAAAATAAGAGCCTTCTATGGCCAAAACTCCACAACCACCACAAATTGAAGGTATGGGTGAATTAGAACTTGACTTCACTGTACTTGGGATGTGTAGGAGAATTCACTAACTCTGCTGGTCACGGTAAGGTAGGGGAGCTCAAGAAGCCAGTTCAATTCCCAGGCCCTCACCTACAGTACCAAACAGGATCTAGGCTTTTTCCAAGATAACACTCCTGGGCTCCCCACTTCATGTGCATTGTCATACTCATGCTGCCCAGTCCCCCTGCAGGAACATCATGCTTTCCAAGCAGCTCACTGCATTCTCAGCCGAGCTGTGGTCTGCTGTTCACCCTGTGTGCAGGAGAGACTAGCCAGAGCTGTGAAAACGAGGCTTGTGCCAGCTACAGAAACAGAACAGCCGGGAACCTCTGGTAATCGCTGCAAATTGTTCCAATTGTTTTCTGTTCCATGTGTTTGTTTAAAGGCCTTTCCCACTGTTTCTGATCAGACAGGAACTGAGTGTCTCCCCTCAGTGACCCTTTCATGTTTTTATAGAGGCTTTGTTTTGAATATGTTATTGCAAGGTAAATGTAAAAAGAAAAAAAAGAATTTAAATTTTTCCATTAAATGATTTACAGACGTTCTGTCCCTATGTGGCTTGCAAAGCTAAAAAAGGCAGTGCAGTACCTAACCATTCAAAACTATTTTTAGTAGGCAGTGTGCCTAGATCACCTGTACCAGTCTAATCCAAGAGAGCTGCACCAGGCTGGAGAGCAAACATCACACCCACATGCAGTGCCCTACACAAGGCTGCTCGCGCCCTGCTGCTTGCAAAACCAACCCCTTTGCAACCAGGAGAGGAGGCTACAGGGGCTGCTCAGAGCTCGCTCGCTGAGTTTGCCATCCTGACACGCTGCTGCACTCCAAAGTATTTGCGTGGCAAAGAGCTGAAGTGGGAAGTGCGGCTCTGCGTACCAGACCCGGCCGTGGCAACGCGGCTAGGCCTGCAGTGTGCTGGGTAGCGAGTGGGAAAGAAAAAGGCTGGCAGCGAGGGGCCTCCACGCAGGAGCCCTAAACTGGGGGGACAGCTCTAAACGGGCCTCTGAAACCCTGCAGACCGTCCCTCCACCTTTTGGTGTCCCGTTTGTGAGTCACTTCTCCTGGTGGAGGGCCGTGACCAAAGCGAACTCGCTGGCGGCACTGATAGCGCGGCCGGCCGGCGAGGGTGGGGTTGGCAGCCGCCTCCTCCAGGCCCTGTGGGGAGAACCGGACGGCTCTCGGCGTGTTGCCCCATGCTCGCTCACCCCCCGTGGGGTGCTGGGTTGGAACCCACCTTCCCTCCCCACCGCCACGTTTCTCAGCGTGACCCCACACCCCTCGGGCTGACTCACCGGGGCTGTTTCCCTCTCCACGCCTTGTCCCCTCGGTCGCTGGAAAAGCAGCGGGGGGACGGCGGCTGCTGGGGCCGCCCCTGCCGGGAGCGGGCGTGAGGCCGGGGCGTGGGGCGCTCCCCCCGTCGCCGCGATGCTCCTGCGCGGCTCCCCCGCTCCTCCGAGCAGCAGGAGCGAGGACGAGCCTCCCCTGACCGTGTCCAGCCCTCAGAGATCAGCGATGCCTGCCTGAGTCTCAATATGTCCCGTCCCCATCCTCTCCCGGTTGCGGACGGGCTGGGCAGAGCGCTGGCCACGGCCGGGGGTCGGCGGGCGCTGGGACTGAGCCGGAGCAAAGAGCCGGGGGAGGGAGCGGGGAAGGCAGGGACGGAGTCGGACACTTACTCTGCAGAGCCCACCCGGCGGCCAGGCAGAGGGTGACGGTGCCCACGACGACGCCCCGGCCTCGACAGCCCCGCAGCGGTCCCATCACCGGGAAGCCGATGCCCCGGGGATTGCATTTAAGTGTCTGGCCCGGCCGGCGCGGCCCGACCCCGGGGGCTGCCTGCCCCAGGCCTCTGCCGGGCTTCTCTCCCTCCCTCCGCTGGTGCTGCCGCCCCCCGCAGCGGGCCCCGGGCGCTCCCCCGCCTCACAGCCCGCGATCTCCGGGCTGGAGATGCAATTGGCTGAGGAAGGGAAGGCGCTGCCCGGCCGCCCAGCCGGGAAATGAGCGCGATGGGCGGCCGCGGAGCCGCGCAGCCCTGCCCGGCCCTGCCGATGCTCGGCCGGAGCCTGGAGCCGAGTCCCGGATAGGGACACCTGGCCGGGGAGGCTGGTTTTAAGTGTGATTTGGCGTCCGCAAGGGAAATTTCATTCCGGAGGTGTTAAAAGTGACTTTTTTGCTCCAAAAAGTCTGGTGGTGCTGCAAGTGAGACGGGGATGGGGAGAGGGTTGGAGGGCAGCATCTCTGTGTCCCTAGAGATCATCTCAGTTGACCACGCTGGATAATGAACCTAGTTCCCATTCACTGTACCTGGCACATGCACTAGGTGCTCCTCTCTCTCTTCTACTGTCGTCCAGAGGGGGTCCCCAGCAATCCTTGTGCTTCTTTCAGAAGCACCGGACAGCGTGAGATAGTAAGAAACATGATTTAGAAAACATGAGAGCGTCCAAATCCTGAAAATTCATCCTTGCTCCTTCTGTATGGCTACCACAAGCCATTTACACCCCCAGGTTACCTGGCCCTCTGACCAGGGAAAGAGTTACACACAAGATCAGACTTTTTGCAGATTTTCCCTTGTCTTTTTTGCATTTCCCTCTCCACAAGTTTTCTTAAGTGGATTAGAGAGAGACGTTTCAGCGTGCTGGCACGGGCTCCTCAGGGTGAGTGGGAGGAAAGAGCCATCACCCAGGAGGTGAGGGACAGCTGCGATCTGCCTGTGCTCAGTAGCCACTCTCCCCCTGCACTGTGTGGAATAATGCAGGTCTCCTTATGTAGTGGCTATCTGTGAGAAGAACAGGTGAGCCCCACGGTGGTCTGGATGGCTGAAGCACACAGCTCTGGGTGGCAGACTGAGCAGGAGTGAGGCTTGTGCAGGGCTCTAGCTGCAGGGGACTCACTCCTGCTGGGTCTTTTCAACCAAGTGTGATGCTATCATGTGCTGCCATACTCTGTATTACAGAGGCATTACAGCTTCTTTCATGCACATCTCAGGGGGGCCTTGACAAGAGACACTGCAATCTTCATGGACTCCAAGGCCCAGATTTTGTGCAGGTGCAAAAACATCTCCAGCTTCACCAACTTCTGATGCATCTTCTGAAGCTTCAGTGATGATACTCAGATGAAGGGGCAGGGAAAGAGAGGTCATTGAGGATGTACTGCCCAAGCGTTTGATCCCACGTAGGTTTTGCAGCTTGCCATGATGCTGGGGTTGCCTGGAAGTGTGTTTGCACTTGGTCTGCAGAGGCAGGCCATGAAGTGTCTCCCTTAGGGCTCATCTGTCTGAGCTGCTTCTGTGCTTTGCCAAATCCCCTCTGCTGCATCAGGCCAACATTGTGCCTGGGCGTCCCTGCTGAAAATGTAATTGCATGAAAAAGTGCGTAGTGCTTCCTCTAGGAGAGATTCTGTCAGACAAAGTTTCCTCCTGATTCCATCACTTTATGGCAGTTTTATTCTTCACAGCATTAAAGAAGGTGTCATGGTAATGTGACTTTGTGTAATTTTTCTTTTTTTATTTCTTTCAGCCTTTATTTAAATTACTTTTGAGCTCGTGGCCCAGTAAACTATTTTGGCAGCACAACTTATGAGCTATATTCTCATATAAAATTAAGTGAACCCTGAATATTTTAAATATATCAAACTGGTTGCATTGAGTAAATGCACTCTATTGGAAAGACAAATGTTAGTAATGAAATACAGGCTTGGAGCTCTTCTCAAGGTAGTTTTGGCTACCATAGGTCAAATGTTCAGTCCTGTGATAAAAAGAAGTTCTGTGTTTGTGTTCAGCATCAATAATTAACAGCAAAGAACTTTTAAATTCATTCTTTTTAAAGGGAAAATGATAAAATATGTAGAGGTTGGGGTGTTTTTGAAAAAATACAAGCTTCAAGAAATACATATCACAAAGTGTTCAGCATTAAGAAAGCATTTAATTGAGCTATTATGAACCATATTTATTTGAAAGCTGTCTCAGGGTTCCTCTCTCCCCGAGAGTCCCTAGGAAGCAATGCTTCCTTGCTCTGTGCTGCCAACACCCTCGGCCTGCAAGGGAGGAGGTTTCTCTTAAGTAGAAATGTGTTGGGCTGTGAAACAGCAGTGCTGGGTGGGAGCTGCTCAGGGTGGGGGCCCATTGGCAAGGTAGGGGAGCAGCAGAGGACGGGGCAGTTTTCAGGGCAGTCTTCTTGCCTGCAGCCTGTGGAGAAGTGTGGCCACATGAGCTGCACTGTGGGGGCTGGTGCTGGAGGCCATGGGGTGCAGCCCCATCCACAGGTGACTGCGGAGGGAATCACTTGGCTTCAAGGAACCTCAGAATCTGTTTGGCTGGAGGAGATCACCAAGCCAACCATTAACCCAGTGCTAACGCCCACCACCAAACCGTGTCCATAAGAACCACATCTGCATGTTATCCTCCAGGATGGTGGCTCCACCACTTCCCTGGGCAGCCTGTTCTAGTCATTGACAAGGCTTTCAGAGAAGCAGTTTTTCATAATGTCCTCTGGCATAATCTGAAGTAATTTATTCTTTACTGATGGTGGTTGGATTATTGAATTGCAACCAATCCACCTAAATTTAACCTTGATGCTTGACCCCTCTGAGTCCCCCAGCACCTACCTGCCTCCCAGCACCCCAAAGGCAATGGGGGACGAGCTTCAGCAGATATCACCTGCTGTTGGGCTGGAGTTTGAAAAGGATGCTGTGGACATCCTGGGCTTTGGTGTTTGGGAACTATTTCTGCCAGATGTGAGTGAAGGGATGCATCCTGCCTGACTCTTCTGCAGGATTTGGTAGCTAACTCAGCTAACTTTACAGAAAAGCCAAATTGGAGTGTTATTCCGAATTTTACTCACCTTGTAATATTAATTATGTATTTTCCTAACAAAATTCTTTATTAAAATCCCGTCCAAGCACATTCAGATGCACATTCATATGAGACTAATGATATGCCACTCCAGGTTGTAAGTTTTTCATCCATTAATGCTGCTCTTCTGGTTTTATTTTTGTCTGCTTGTCAATCAGCAGTTCTAGGAAATATAAATATATCAAGTAATATAATACACACTCTAAAAAATTAGGTTGTCTTTGTTTAATTACAAGTGGCCTTAAACTACTGGGCTCTGGGAATGACTTACAAGGTCTGTAAAAGATTTAGTTTACCATTCCTACCCTGCTGCTAGGCATCTGCAGATTTTACTGCTACATGCTCAGTATTTTAAGTATTCCTTCCCTTTCCCTTTGCTTATTTCCATTATTTTAATTTTTTTTTTTTTCTTCTCATTGCCAGATGTGAAACAACAGTCTCTCAAATTTGTCTGGAGGGCCTGATTTTTCTTTCTGGTGCCATTAATAATGGAACAAAAGCACATTAATGATCGCAACAACAGCCAGATAGGAGCCAGAAAGCTCCTTTTGCTCTCTAATATGCTGTATGAGTACACTGAAGTGCTTTATACAGAGGGTTTGGTTTTTTTCCTCACCCTTTTGCATTGATGTCTTTTTTGGACTTGATAAATGCTTGACCTTGTCTTTTGCTAAAGAAAAGTGAAAAGCCACCGGATTTAAATATCTTCAAAGAGATTAAAGACCAGAGATAGCCCTTTAGAGGTTATTTCATCCTGCAAGAAACCACAGGAGAAAAGTCAGCAAAGAAATGTTATCAGCAACTGCAGGGCATTGCATCTGCCTGGTCAGAGAGGCTGCAGAGGCTGCTCACCATTGTTTTTGGTTGATGATGCAGTTAATAGTTGATGAAACAGCTGGCAGAGAGCAGGAGAGAGCTGCAGGCTTCCAAACCAGCAAAGAAATGTGCACCTGGCACAGGAGTCATCAGAAAATAGGTAACATTCTGCTGGCCCCTCCTCTTTCACATGAGGTTAGTCATCTGCATTTAGTTTATTCTGGTCTTTGAGAATTGAGAAGAACATTTATTGTGAAGTCTTGATGTGTAAAAAAGTTCCTTCTATTTGTATAAAGATGGAAAAGGAATTTTTGGCATCTGAAGTAGAACCTGGTCAAATCTGCCTTTGCATGTCAGTGGTTTCTTTTAGCCTTTTTTTTTTTTTCTGCAGAGGCATAGTACAAAAAGTCCCTTTCTTACATCAAATCAATCAATAACTAAGAAGACAGTGGGCAGTTCTGGTCAGTCAGCATTCATCCACTTTTTAAGCTATCTAGACTGCCTAAATCTTCTTGTGGTTTTGGCCTGTGGGTTTGCAGGCTAGAGAAATAGAGGAAAAAAAATCAAATGATGATGCAGAAATGTTTATCTGAGAATGCACAGATGCTTAGTAGAAGGGAGACATTTGGAAACAGCTTTGATCAATTGGAAGGTGCTCCAAGCACTCCTTTGAGCAGGGATAGCTGACATTCACCCATGGGGTGCTGTTGTGGCAGCAAATATCTTCCAAGACAATACACCCTCCCTCTGTATTTACAGAGAGTGGAATATCCCCATGTTCTTTCAATGGGAAACCAAAGCAGAAAGTTGCTTTTTTTTTTTTTTCTAGGAAGTTTACATCAAAACAGATAAGATAAATCCTCACTATCTTGAGTCTCTGAGGTGACTTTTTTCCCGCCTCTCTGAGCAACCTGTTCTAGTATTTCTCCACCCTCACTGTAAAAATTTTCTTGCTTATATCTAATCAAAATATAATCTCCTCCAATTTGAAACCAATACCCAATACTTTCACTACTTCTGCTCCTTGGCCTTCCTCACCCTATCTTTACACACTTGAGCAGTGTCCCTATACTTTTCCTAGGACACCTGATCCTATCCACTGCCTGTGCATTTCCTTCTTGCCCTTTAGTTTCTCTAGCAGGTCTTGACTTAGCCATGATGGTCTCTTGCCTTCCTTTCCTGATTTCTTATACCTGGGGATTGAGAGCTCTTATGCTCCATGATAAATGTCCTTTAAGATCTCTCAGCTCTCTTCTGCTCCCTTGCCCCTGAGGGCAGTTTTCCACAGGGGTCCTGCTGACTAACTCTTTGAAGGATTTGAAGGTTTTTTCCCTAAAATTCAGGGACTTGATTTTATTCTTCACCTGACCTTTATCCCTCAGGGTGTGAACTCTGCTAGTACTGCAACCCAGGCTGCCTCTAATCTTGATGTCACTGGTTAACTCAACTTGTGGTGGTAAAAATAAAGTAAAATAATAATGCAATTCCAATTAAATAAAATAATTATGTTCAACTTTGGACACTGGAAGGTCAATCATTCCTACAACCCTTCACCTCACATCAATGTTCCAAGTTACTGTCTATTGGTTAGTGGTATACCATACAAAGAATATAAATAGGAGCTTTTATCACAAGGAAGATTGATCTGACCATTTTCCAAGATTTTAGTTCAACTTTGCTGACCCATGGTAATTTTCACTGTTGTTCATTAGCAATACAAATATTTTCTATTTCAGAATTCAGCAAAGTGAATGGCACATCTATCCACTATGTGCAGAGTGAAAACAATCTCAAAAAGGGAAGGGATAAGTGCAAAAGGATCTTCCATTTCTTCCTTCCCCC
>VWZN01017767.1:96836-137967 GCA_013396955.1 Regulus satrapa | reverse complement strand
GGGGGGGGGGAAAGGAATACTGAACTGGAGGCCGTAACCCATGAACAGAGTGGCTTAATGGGAGCTAGCATTATCCCCCATGCTAACAACACCTCAAGGACATCGGGTCTGCTGGACTGGAACAGCTAGGCATTTGGACATTAAGTATAGGACAGAAGTACTTTTGTATTTATTTTACTTGCTACTAATTACTTTCAAAACTTTGTCTGACCTTGATGAATGTTTTCTTTTTAAGCTTGCTGGGGAATGTTCAGAGAAGAGAGTCATATAAGGATGGAAAATGGTAAATATTCATGAGAGTTACAGTAATTGTGTCTTTGCCATTTTCCTCTCTTCACACAAAGCAGGGTGCTGTTAGTGGTATGAAATTTAGGGAAGTTTTGCTAGGGCCAGGTATGACTGAGAATGACAGATGCCCCTGACAGCAAAGACTCTTGTGTTCGAAGTCTCAGTGAGTTTCTGTGGTGACACTGTTCAGCAGTGTCCTTCACTGCTGTCTCGGGAAGCTGTGGATCTATTGTCTGCCATGACAAACAGAACGGCTTCAATATCAAACTTTGGGTCTCTGCAGGGAAAAAGCAGGAGAAGCTGAGCACAACAGTGAAGTGAAAAGGTATCTCCAGATGTAGGCATTGCCTGTCAGAGCTGCTGTATAGGATGGATCCTGGCCTGCATCTAAAGCAATATGGCCTGCAGATTGAGGGAAGGGATTCTGCTGCTCTGCTCTGCTCTGCTCTGCTCTGCTCTGGTGAGACCCCACCTGCAGTGCTGCACCCAGCTCTGGAGTCCCAGCACAGGAAAAATGTGCTAAGTACATCCAGAGGAATCTACAAATATTATTACAGGAATGGAACACCTCTCCTGTGGAGACAGTCTGAGGGATTTGGGGTTGCTCAGCCTGGAGAAGAGAAAGCTCCATGGAGCTTCAAGTACCTTAAGGGGACTTATAAAAAGGAGGGAAGGGGACTTTTTGTATGAACAGATAATGACAGGACAAGGAGCAGTATTTTTTAAATGAAAGAGGGTATTTTTAGATTACTTAATAAATTCTTTACTCAAAGGTTGGTGAAGCACAGGAATAGGCTACCTGGGGAAGTTGTACCCAGTTGTGCCCAGTCCCTGGAAGAGTTCAAGGCCAGGTTGAATGGCGCCCTGAGCAACCTCGCCTAGTAAGTGGCATCCCTGCTCACAGCAGGGGGCTTGGAACTAGATGATTTCTAAGGTCTCTTCAAAGCCCTTAATATTCTATGATTCTATGATCAGGAAGTATAGAATCCTCTATGACCTTGGCTTGACATTGGGATTTTACTCTTATCTAGGTCATGCAGCAGGTCTGTGCCCTGGTTCAAATGCAGCTTTGATCCACATAGGGGGATGGACAGGTCCCCAAACTAGGTCACCCCTAAATCTCTCAGGGGAGTATACTTGAATCAGCATCCAGCAGCTGTGATTTAATGAGAGCCCTGTTCTCCTGGCACTGAGGTAATGATAGCTTTGGTGCCTCCCTTTGGCTAAGCACAACCTCACAAACTCCCACTCAAATCACTGCTGTGTGAAAGACTCCCGTGGGTGACTGCCTAGGGCCATAGTCAATGGGAAAGCTTTTGATTTTTAAACCAGGTTTGGTTTTTTTTTCCTTTTCTAGACATGTTTTAATTAAAATTTCATGGCAGTCTCTAGAGACACTGGAGAGAATTTCTGGTCTTGGTTTAACAAAGTATATCAACAGGACTTCTGTGCGTTGGAAGGTTAGTGTGCCCAGGTGTTCACTAACACTAGCACAAAACATAAGGTTATGTGATATTTTTATGATGAAGAGCAGAACCTACACTTTGCTGAGGATAGATATTTTAAAAGAGATGAATGATCTCCCACAGTGAGCAGGGTCCTCAAAGCCATACCTAGCGTGCAGGGCTGACAGTCCTCCTCCCAAGCCAAGGCAGAGTCTCATGGCTCCTTGCTGAGCTTGCTACACAGTGGCATCAGTGGAGCTTCTCACCTTGTGCAGGTACATGCTGGAAGTAAGTCATAGAACAGCACCTTGTTTTCACCTCAGCAGCTCACTTGGCTGTGAGGGGTACTCTGCTGCAGGATATTTTGGTTATGCTAGTAAATATCTTCCTTTCAATAGTGCCAGCTGTTTCCACTCACAGCAGCTCCCACAACCACTTTGGAAAGTTACTGTGACTGTGGTTCCTGCTGGCTCTTGTGGATGGATTGCAAATGACCCCAGTAAGATGCTGCACAGCTGCTGGGGGAACTATAAAATGTCAGTCATGTGTAAGCCATTACTATAGAATCCTCCTGAATCTTTAATTCAGCTCACATCTTAATGATTCATCTCACTGGGGGATGTTCTCAGTCCATCAGACTTCAGGCTAGAGTCCAAACTCACTATTTATCTGGGTTTCTTGTCTTCCAAGCCATTAAGAATTTATGCAAAGTACTGGGGACTTTTCTGTACTTATCTGTGCCTTTAATCTTTTGGGATCTTGCTGTTGGGATTTTAGGATTTTGTGTCCCTGAAGGAAAGCTTAGGATCAGTTTTCAGCACCTTTCTGTCATCACAGTCCTCTGAGTTCTCACACACCAGTTTGTGTATGTCACACACAGTCCTGTCACTGTGCTAGGGTAAAACCTTGACATAAGTGATTTAACAGGCTTTAGTTAAAGTTCACCCAATAGTCTGTCTGGCACCTCTGGTTTTCTTTCTGGTTACATTTTTGTAAATAGTGGCTGTGTAAAACTTTCTTAGTGAATAGTTAAGGGCTGTTCTTTATCTTGCTTATCTGTTGCCGCATTACCAGGTTGTATAGAGAGGATATCTCACACATTCCCAGGCTGAGGGATCCACTGGCAGATACTGAAGTATAGAGAGATGTGCAAAAATGTTTGCAGTATGAAGGAAAGATTTGTAAAGCATACAAGGAATGGTGCAGAACTGATATTACTGCTGCACTGCTGTGGTAGTTGCACTGCCTTCAATAATTTGTGTTTTCAGAGGTTTGATGTGCTCTCCAGGGATGATTATACTAAACCCCTTGCTGTGTAATGGAAACAGGTCTGCTCACCTTTTTTTTTCTTTTTCTTTTTTTTTTTTTTTTTTTTTTTTTAATCAGGAATACCCAATCTATCAAACCTTAATTTGTCTTCTTTGTGGTTAGAAAAGTATATTACTTGGGAGCACCCTAAGTGTTGGAGCAGGATTATAGCTTTGCTTTCAGATGGAATACCAGAGGCACCTCAAAGCAGCCACTGCTGGAGCCTGAGGTGTCCCATGGTCACCACCACAAGATTGTGCTCCATCACCATGTGACTTTAATTACTGCTGACTTCAAACTCACATACTCTCCTTGGATGAACAGAATGCCTCTTTATTTCTCAGTGAGGAATTTAAATAAATTTTTAGTGGAGAAAGCAAAGACTGATGCTGTCTGTGCCACACTCTAACTGCTGAACACAGTGTGACCTTTCCAATGAAGACCCACATTTAATCGGGGTTCTCTTCTAGGGCAGTGGCTGGCGAACGTTCCTGTTTCTCCAGCTGCTGCAAGGGGATGTGGATGGTGGTTCCCCCCATGATATTGCAAACATCCCAGCTGTGAGGGAGGAGGTTCCTCTGAAACAAAGCCTTGGTCAGGTGTGAAACAGCAAGGATTGTGCCCAAGGTGAGAAGCACGGTGAATGTTTTAAAGGGGAAGAGCTGGCTGTAGGTTCCGTTCACCAGGGAGCAGGCTGGGTAGCAGATCACTGGGGGAATGTTTAGGGCAGGCTCCCCTGCCCATAGTCTCAGCAGGAGCCCAACCAAGAAGCCAGCAGCTGATCCATAGGTGTTAGTGCTGGATGCAAAGAGGGCACAGCAGAGTTGGGGGAAGAGGAGGGCGTACACCAGCTCCCTGCTGAGGAACCAGAGGTCGTAGACAGAGCTGGAGTAAAAAGCCAGACCAGCAGTCCTGGCCCCAAACAGCAGCATGGAGGTTCTCATGGCCCACAACACCTCTGTCTCTGAAGCCTGTAAAGCAGAAATTGTAGCATTAGAGACAGTGTTTTCTGGCAGGATGGCCAGCACTGCCCTGGCCTGGCTGGTTCTCCCCAAGCCCTTGATGCTTCAGGCACCACTTAGCACCAGCAGGCAGGCAAGGTAGGCACTGCTGGAGGGGCCCTCTGATTTTAAGGGTCATGGTTTTATGCTGTTTCCAGTAGTACCTTAGTCCAATTTTTATACTAGTCATCTTCGAATGAGCAAAGCTCACCAATGTGGGTATTGGTACCCCTACAAAGGATATGAACACCCCTGGCTTATGTTTGGAGCTCTATCTCCAGAAATTACTTCAGCAGCTGAAGGACACACACCTCCAAGTCATAGACTGGTTTAGAAAAAGCCTTGAAACAAGTCTGTCTTTCCTGACACCAAAACTACTGAATGTTGCAACCAGGTACCTTCTTCCTTAGGATTTTCCTGTAGATATTGTGAGCAAACATGGAGCCAGTGAAGAGAAGAACTGAATCTGCAGAAGACATCACAGCAGCAGCGATGGCTCCTAAACCAGTAATGGAGATATATGCTGGGCAGAGATGTTGTAAAACCAGCGGCAGTATCATCGCTGACTCCCCTCTCTCGAATTGACTTGGAAGACCATAGCTTGTCTGATTCCAGTCTTTAAAACAAACTAAGGAAAAGTCACAGCAAATCCTTTATGGACATTTCTGCTGGCTTTAAAATTGCCTTTTCACAGGGGCCAGTCACAGAAGGGCTAGGAACTGAGATCCACTCAGTATTTTAGGACTTAGATTGATTTTTTTTTTTTTGGTTCTTTTGTGATTCCCCGTAGCATGCTGCAGCTAGATCCAAAATTTTGCTTTTGCTCAGCAGCATCTATAGAAATAGGTGTGCTTTGTATGATTATAGAATTTGGTAAATTAAAGGTCAAGCTCTGCTCATGAGGAGCAGGGAATTGGATGAAGTCATGACTTCAGCAGATTTCCTTAAATGTTCAGTGATCTGGCTGCACTTTTACCCTTGCTCACAGCCAACACAGGACTGATTCCCTGCATGTGAGTTTACAGGACTGAGCTTCTTATTTCCTTCAAGCTAGAACCTTATTAACAATCTGTAGTAATATTGCTGGGTCTTACATGTTTAAGGCATGAACAGAATGAAGCATAAAATCTCTTCTAAAATAGGATTATACAAAGTTTTAGAGAGTCTGCCTTCATCTTCTCTCAACACAAAGTCTGGGAAAAGTAATTTCATCATAAGGAAATAGCTTTAAACATGTCTTGAGGCTGTTTAAATGTCTGTAAGTAGTTGTGCAGTGTACCTCAGAGGGCTCCACATTTTCTGGTACGGATCATCTATCTTGGTGTCAAGGACCACGGTACCAGGTAATTTGAAGTCTCTTTGGATCCTGTTTTGATCACCTTTGCCAAAACCACGTTGATTACTCAGAGGCAAACGATTTGTTTTACCTGTTGATGTGGCGACTGCCCCTATGAGCACTGAGGGGATGGCCATTGCAAAGTACCCGAGTCCAGAGAGGTAGGAGATAAGCCTTGCCTGTCCTGTCGAGGCAGCAGAGAGCACCCTTTGGAAGTAAGTCTGCCACGGGATGCTCCCAAGCACCTGAAACATTCATCTGTTAACTGATGGCATCCACCAGGCTGCTGTAGTGCATCATCCATGATAATCTTTACTGTTACCAAATTCTCATTTCAAGTGCATAAATGTTTCCCAGCTCTAACTCTTGAGGATAATATTTCTGATAGTTGAGAATTTCCTTTTCCTTTGTTTCCATTGTGATGGGTGTGAAATTTTAATGAAAATGGGTTAATGGTTTGGCAGATGGAGAAAGCTGAAAAAATGGTTGTTTGGAATTGTGAATCAGGCACAGAGGAAGTGAAAGGAAAGTTTTTCAGTAATACAGCTTTTGGAAATAAATCTACCCAAACTTAGCTATTCTGCTTTTAAAATGAAAGATAAAACCATAATTTTCACTTTCGTAGCACACAAAATCATTCAGATAAAATCTGAAGATTCTATCCTCACCAAACAAACTTCTATGTGTCCCTATTATCAATTTAGCAAGAGAACAACCTCCTGGAGTCTTGGCTATATTGGTAGCTCAAAAGTTGTGTTGTGCAGTGGAGCCAATTGTACTGTGCTCACTGATGACCTGCAGTCATGTCATTTTAATTTATTATTTTTTTCAGATGGAGGGAATTTTGCATATTTATGTTAAAAGCACACTATTGAGGCTGTAAGACCAGTGTCTCAAAAGGTAGGGTACTTATTTAGGTGGCCTGCCTGGATGGTCTTACCCAAGAGGTATGTTCCTCCATGTGGGTAAAGGATGGAGTGTCCCTATTGCTTCTTCTCATCCCACAGTTGAGCCCTGGGTCTCTCCAGTCCATTTAGGTTGCTGCAGAGGGTGCTGAGAGATAATTTTACACCTCCAGCCTGTGTCAACTGGCCTTGCAATGTAGAGCTGCTGGCTAGTAGAACTCACAAGCTTTCCAGACAGGAAGTCCCCACACAATTCCTCCTCCCAACAACTTGTCCAAGAAATACTCCCTACCAAGTAGAAGAAGTCATCCAGCCACCTTCCAAGGTACTGTTTTTCTATCTTCCCAATCCAAGGGTCTTGGTAAGATTGATGGGTTGCAGTGTAATAAATACTTTCCATTGCAGAATTCACCAGGGCAAAGGGGATACAGATCCACTAGAATAGAAATGGAAGTTGTCAACCATTTTCCCAGTGTCCTTGTTCAGATATTTAAGTTAAGGTAGATGTAGAACGTAGAGTTATATTACATTAAGCCTAGACTTAGAGTCTTCCTTTCTCCCCCTTCCTTACTTTAAATCTACCTGTTTCTGGTTCATGGCATCATCAAGAACATGAGTTCGTAATTCAGATGAATTGGTACTTTCTGTAGACAGACCTCTCTCCATTCAATATGGTTCTAGACAGGTTCTGCAAACTTCACTTTTATGCAGACCTTTTTGTGTTCGCCCCGCAAGGGCAGTGGCTTGTGTGAGCACTATCTGAAATGCATAAGTGACAAAGACTTATAAAGACTGTAACATTTTTCAGGAAGCCTGTTTTCCTAAAAGGGGAGCTGTAAGTCAAGGAAGTTATTTTTCATCTGAGACATGCTGAAAAGAAGAGCAGTACTTTTCCCTTTAGCTAGAAAACTGGTACCAAAGAAGTGCACAGGACTTGCCAGGCTGAGGATAATGAAAACCATCTGGATGACAACAGTGTAGGCAACAGAGTAGAGGCCTCCCAGCAGAGTGTAAAGTATGACAGTGCATGCCGATATGGTGATAGCCAAAGAGCCTCCAATATCCAAAAATACCCTCACTGTTGCTCCTGGAGACAAGAACAGCAGTCAAGTATTTTAATTCAGATTTCATATGTGCAGAATACAGGATAAATATGTTATTCCCCATGTGCCAGGACCAGCATGCTGTATGAAAAATGCAGTCTACAGAGAATGTCCACAGTGGGAACTCTAGAGAGCCCATGATTCCTTCTTGCTCTTACTGCTTCACCTTGCTGCATGTCTGTAAGAACTCAAGGCAAGGAGAGTGACTCTGACTGCTCTGGAGGATCCTGACCCCCAATAAAACACTAACTTTGACCCTCATCCATGGAGAAAAGCTTCCAAAAATCCCTGGATAAACCAGAATCCACAAAAGGGTAAGATAGATAATAGAGATTAGTGTAGTGTATCACTAGAGTGAGAAAATTAGGTTTTAGGGAGTTAACATAGAGTCAAGATTGAGGGAACCGGGCATTATTCCAAAGTTCTTTTCTTCTTCATGTACTCCATGTTTTGCAGTGTTAGTAGCACAAAGATGATTGGGTGAGATCTGCCACAGTTTTTAGTTTTGTAAATGGACAAGAAATTATAATCATTAAAGAAAGAAAAATTAGATAAGTTTCTAGTATCAATTGGACAAAAGTGATTATAAAAGACCTCGAAACTGTGTATTCAGGGTCATTTTGATGGTGGATTTTAGTAAGCACTAAGTCCTGTGAGGACAGTGCCAGGTTTTGTAGATAAGATAATAATAAACCTGAAAACTGAAGAAAGCATTCATCATGTCTTTTTTCCTGACACAGAACTGAGATAGTGAGGTCTCCTTCAGCTGAGGAACCTCCCAAGGGTGCCCAGCATCCAGGGGCCAAATCTGACACATGACCATTGCCAAGGCACTTTGCCTTAATACATCTGCTCTTCTACAGACAAGAGGAAGGTACAAACTCACATTGAAAGAGTTCTCTATTATAATATAATGAATATATAGCACCATTTAAAACCTGAAAACATATTCTCTAGAATGAGAGATGCTTGCTCCTCTCACAAAAGGAAATGTGAAGCAGAGCTTTCCACAATTCCTAAATGTGTATTACTCTGTCAGTCCATGCGACCTTTAACAAATATAATAGGAAAGCAAGTATTTACCTAGGGATACCAGGATAGCTGCAAACCAGAACATCTCTCCTAGCAGTGATGGAATGAAGAGTAAGGTTCCCATCATGTTCCCATAAGTTTCTTGAACGAGGTCCATCATGATCACATAATCCTTTGATCTCATTGGATTTACAAAGAAGAAATCACCTATCAGAGAGTAATGACATTTTGGTAGACTTTTGCATGTTTTATATTCCAGGAAAAAAAGAGATAAGATTAATATGGTATATTTGTATCAGACCCGCCTAGTGAATGTGGAATTTGTACATAATGGACCTTAGAGAATGATGCAGCCAACCAGACACCAGGCTTTAAATTCACTTGCTAAATGTGGGGTTTCATCTATTCAAAAGGTTCCATCTTATAGAGGATATCTGCTTACAGCTGATTTGTATGACCATCCACTTTTGGCACACGTGAATCTTTCTGGAGTGGCTACTGGAGGCCAGAGAGGATGCCCTGTGGAACCCCAAATTGCACAAAATACCTGTGTGACTATAACAGGAATTTATTAGCTCGGGGATACCCATATATAATCTCCTCTGCATCCTCAAATACCTGCTAATCTGAGACATAAAGTTTTCTGAAAAGCATCCTGTGGAAGATGTGAATAGACAGAGTGAGGCATTGAAGACTCATATTTGGCTGAAAAGGAGTCAAAGTTTTGTCCTTGGTCATGTGATGCAACCTGTTGATATATGGTCCTTTTCTGATTACATTTTTCATTTTGGTGGCTTCATCTTCTCTTCCCAGAGTTATACTCTGTTTTAGTCTTTGCATTGAGCTGAGTCCCACCCACCTTCATCTAAATATTGGACCTCAGATGTGCAGCCATCTGATTAAAAACAAAGAATACGCATTGTGTCTAACCCTGAAGCCAAGAGGACTGCTTGTCTGGGCACTACTGACCTGAGCAAAGATTGCAGGATCAGACCTGCACTCCTTGGTTTCATTAGTAAGACTTATTCACATAAGCGGTGCTGGCAATATATTTCCAAGCCTGATTCATATTCACGTCAGTTGGACTCTTTTCTTTGACTTGAGAATAAAGGTTATTGTTCTTTTAGAAATTCCTGTTTAAGGTCTGCACAGGTCTCCTTGCTTTAATCATCTTGTGCCCCTAGAGAGTTAAGGTATAATACAAAGTGGCCTGAAAGACAATGTGACATGAAAGCAACTTTGGTCTTGGCAAGTTGCTTGAGTCTGGTGACTCAGCATGAGTCCAGTTACTCTCAGAGTTAGAAATGGCAACTCATGGATAGAGCACTGCACACTTAGCTTAATTAAACATACACACACACACACACACACACACACACACATATATATATATATATATATATATATGACCAGCTATAAAGTAGCATAAGCTGGATGCATGACACATTCATCCTGAGATGAGAATATTCAGAAGAATGCATTTTGGGGAAAAATCAAGATATTTTTCTTTCATCACACAGAAATTCTAAGGAAACAGTTAGGTACCAATACTCTCAATAGTCTCTGAATTAGAGACCATGTGAAAAAAGCAATACACACATAGACACATGCTTCTAAATCCTCAGATAAGATTTTTGTCCTATAAATTACTACAAGCAGACAAAACTCTACACTAGCTCCAAGCTTACACTAACTTATATTTCAGTTTAGAGGACAGCATTATAAATGCTTATTTTTGATATATGGGAGACTGAAAAAACAAAATTACATTTAAAATGTATATGTGTGTAAAATTATATGTACCCTATATTCTGTTACATGTCTTAATATACTCCTATGATATATTTTTAAAGCTTATGTGCCTAATTACATTATTTACCAATAACAAGGGACAAGGCAAATCCCACAGGTGCCTGGACCCACAGTAATCCTTTTGAAGGCAGGTAGACAATTTCAGCCAGCTGTGCTGTCAATATATGCTCCTCCAACCCAGGTGGCTGTAATAATGGAAGATGAAAAGGTCAGAATTGAAACACATATTCCCAACTAGCTCAACAGAACACTCTAAGAGCTTCTAAACATTTTTCTCATACAAATATTTAATCACACCTCTATTTTCTTTGCAAAGTTTTCCGCCATACAGAGATGTGTTGCTGACTATTGGTAATAGTATTGGAATCTCACTCTAAATAACATTCCAGCTTTAAGAATGGATATCTGTGTGTGCATGGAAAAGCTCAGTGTTTAAAGACTTAGAGGCAATTTGAATATAGTCATTTTAAATTAATTTTTTTTCTCAGAGGAAAACGTTTTCTAGAGGAAATAAATTGCCTTTGTAGAGTTGCCCTCCTTCAAGAGCACCACTTACAGATCTAAGAAAATAGATATTAGGGGAAACAAATGCAAACAGGCAATGCAGTCAGATAACAAACCTGCAACGATTTAAGAGTCTTAGCCAGGCAAATGCCACTGGGGGATGCCTTTATAAAAAACAGGTTGGGGAAGCAAATTATTAATTATAAGATTTTTATAAGATTATTATAAGATTATGCCAGGCAGCAAGGAGAGAAAAGGGAAGTTGAGGGAAATTGTTTAAGAGACAGACCAATGCTCACCATGAATGACAATCTCTTTCACAGAGAACTGGACTTCTCTCTAAGTAAAATTCTTGTTATGTTGGATAACAGAAACTGGTTCATGATGAAGACCAGAGTCCTCCTTAATGAAAAGTGTTGTATTCTTTTGTCACTCTTAAATTAAACTTTTAACTCTTAACTAAACTCTTAAATTAGTCTCTTTAATTTAAGAGAATATACATAGACATTAGGTTCTGCTCAGCGTGAAGAGGTTTGTAAGAATCTATCCCAAAATGATTCATGAAACCATACTCCTTTATAGTCACACTTGGGCAAAATCTACCCTGACATTAAAGGAGTTCACTTCCTTTGAAAGAAAAGTCACCCAGATCTATGCAATACAAGAAGAATTTTTAAAAGTCCTTTAAGAAAACTTACCTGTTGCAGTAAACAATCCAATGAAAACATTTATATTCCTGCCTCCAACCATGGCCATCTGTGTTGGGTTCCTGTTATGCTGATCCTTTCTGCTTTTCCAAGAAGCCCAAATTCCAGTAGCTAAAGTTAATATAAAAAATACACTCAGAGATACTAAGCCTAGTATATTTAGAGCCATTTTCTATTGATTAATTTAGGTTATAGAGAGGAATAATGGTGTGATGATAATGTTCTTTGAACAAGTACACAATCAGAAAAAAATCAGTGCAAATAGTGGTGCCTGGTAAAGAAACTGCTAAAATATTTTCTGGACTTTGCAACAAAATAAGCAGTATGAAACAGCGAAAAACCCAAAAGTCTGGAGAACTGGATGCAGACTCTCAGTCTTTGGAAAAACACTGGTAATTCTGCAACCATCTCCCTTCTGCAGTAGATATCCAATCTTATTTTTGTGAGGAGCAGAGATTAGGAGCATAGGAATTAGTGTTGATATAATGGAACACTGATATGAGGGATATTACCAGATTTGCTTGAAGTAGGGGAAATATTATATTTATCTGTCTGATATTAAATGATATGAAGAAACCATATTTCTCTGGGCTCTAGGCACAAGGCTGAAGCAGAAGATAGGGCTAAGAATTTGTCTGTTTAAAGTTGGCTAGACTAAACTCTCAGCAATGATCAAAAAAAAACCTAGGAAACACAAAAAAAAATTACCATTGACCAATGAAAGGAGCTACAGGATGATACTGAAAGCAATCATTGGAAAGTGGTAGGAAAGTGAGGTGGTGTTGGATTCTTCAATGAAATTATACAAATGATACATACTTAAACTTTGTGAAGCTCTGTAAACAGAAATAATTCAGGGAAAAAAATCTCATATATGCATTATGGAATTAAGTTGGTTATTTACACTTATTGTACTTACTGTACATTTATTGTTGAGTTGCCACACCTTTATATTTTTAGTAGATATATTTTTTGTTGCTCTGTCAATCTTTACCATTTGTCCACATATGGCTCTTTATAACCAATTCTGTGTAAAATCTGCCCGTTTTAAGGTACATGTATTGTTCTCCTGGATACCTCTGTTCATCCATGGAGTGGGTAGCTTCTTTCCATGGGGAAATCTCAGATGTTTTCTCCTCAGATGCACTCTGAGTGAAAGGCCAAATCTTTAGGAAGGTTTTCTGCAGTGTGCTAGCTTCTGCAGACAGACAGGAGTAGCTGTGCATGGAAGTGACAGTGACAGGGGTTAAGCATATTCCATCAGCAAGACATGCTAGGAACACACAGGCACATAGGTGATGGCTGTGAGAAGAAAAGGGGACAAGTGCAGGAGCTCCATGTTGTCTGTGACACCTCTCCGTACAAGGGGAAATAAAGGTTTTGGTAAGATATGCAGTGATCTGGTGGGAAGCATCTATAATTAGAGTTTAAAAAGAAGTGAAAATTAAAAGGTGAAAAATCCTGACAACCAGATGATTACTTAACCTACCTTAGGAGAAATACTGTTTGGTATTTATTATCAAATGCTATTTTCACTAAGTAATGACATTTAAATTTTACTCAATTATTTTAAGTACAAAAAGGGACACTGTGCATTTTAAAAGCACATTTTTTGGGGTGGTAATTAGAAACACTCCCTTCCACCTTAAATGAACCTGCTACAAGGTCCTAGAAACTGCAACTCCATTGCCAGTGGCAGTGGAGCCATTAGTTTCTCTGGTTTGCCTTCCTTGCTCAAAATGGGTGTTCCATAAACTTTTAAATACTGTACACACGCTAGGTGTGGTTTTTGTTGTTTGTTTTTGTTTTGGTTTTTTTTTTTTTCATATGAGCAAATATTTTGCAGCATATTTTGTAGGCAGGAACAGGAAAAGATTGAAGGTGCATGTGTCTGAGGGTGAATGTAGCCCAGTCTCAGCCTGCTCTACAATCAGACACTCCTGGGAGGACATACCTGACCTTGCACCCTTCATGTGAGGGTCAGCTAAATTCAACATGCCCAAAGCAAGACTTGAATTTGTTCTTTGACATCTGTAGAGACAGTCTGGACTGACCCTGCTTTTTTTTTCATCTCTTGGGAAAAAACCCAAAAATTGTCAGGCATAAAATTCACAAGAGAATTGAGGTTCTTAACCCTTTTGTTAAACAAGACATTTCTAAACTCTTGCTACAAACCCTACTGTCTGTGTTGACCGAAATGCTCCTCCTAAGGCTGCCACAACCCTCAGATGCTCCTGAAGAACCAATTTAGAAGTGCACTCCATTAAAAGACCCAGAGGGACGGAGGGCAGATGTGGTAGGACACAATGGAAGTGAAGAGATTACGTGATAGGATGAAGGAGACTTAGAGAAAGAGGATGTGTAAGGTAGTTAAGCTGAATCTGGAATATTTTTGCTGATATACAGTGCAAGGGAAAAGGATTGTAAAAAAAACAGCTTATACCAAGAAGAGCAGTTCCTCACTGAGCCTGTTACTGTACTCTTTTGCCATTAAATGGCTCTCAGCCAATGCATCTATTTTAAAGGGGAAAAAAAAAAACTCAGCAATGAAGAGATTTTCATATCCTTCTCATGATGGGGGGCTGCAGCTTTGGGTGCCAGCTGCTGTGCTGCTCACTTCAAACTCCGAGAGTAACCCATGGGGAGAAAGCTTAGGGGGTGATTGACTGACTTGTTTCTAGTCTTGTGAGACAGGATAGAGTGAGAACAGGTCTCAGACTGATGAACTCAAGGTTGCTTCTAAAAGCAGTGTCAGTGTACCCAGTAGGTGTTTCAGAGCTTGATTTGTATGATCATATATAGCATGGCTGGTGTCACCTTAAAGGGGATAAAACCTCTGAGATGTCCACTTGGCCAAGCAGAGGTTACAGTCCCTGTTGGAGATATCCTCACCTCCTGGAAGATCAGCCAGGATATTCTGGTGTATCTCAAATGGTTCTGAGCTTAGTGGATACAAGTTCTTTCCAGTACTTGAAGGGAATACAAGAATGCTGAGGGGCGACTTTTTACAAGGGCATGTAGTGACAGGACACGGAATAATGGCTTTAAACTGAAAGAAGGTAGGTTTAGATTAGATATCACAAAGAAATTCTTTACTGTTGAGGGTGGTGAGGCACTGGCACAGGTCCCAGAGGAGTTGTGGATGCCACATCCTTGGAAGTGCTCAAGGCTCTGTTGGGCAGGCTCTGAGCAACCTGATCTAGTGGAAGGTGTCCCTGCCCATGCCAGGGGGTTGGAACTATAGGTGACTGTAAGGTCCCTTCTAACTCAAACCATTCTACTACATTCATGTTACTTCTTAACTCTTACACCTTATAAGTTGACCTTTATGGAACAGACTCTGGCATGGGCTGTTGATAAGAACAGAGAAAGTGAGGAGTGCTGTGTACCAGTGAAGTTTCCTATGTATTGTAGAAATTATGTGAACTGTAGTGAGCACTTATGGCTTTGTAAGTGTAAGCACTGTAGTGAGCTACTCAGCTTTGAAGCTGACCAGCTGGAAGAAATAAGCAGTGGCCTCTGTGCCTAAGACCACACATTTCTCTGCTTTTCTGGATTAAACGTGCTACATTTAACCCCGAGTTGATGGGCTTTGGATGACTCTCTGTGGCCCATGGGCTCAGGACAAAAGGTGTGCTTCCAGGTGATCAAGGTTCTACAGGGAAGGGCGTTTCTGAAGAGTGGCTGTCACTCCTCTGGAAAGGGACAAGCCCAAAAAGCTGGTACTCTGTAGAAGGTGAAATAAAGCACTCTGAGAGTCTAGAAAGGTTTGGGGTTTTTAAAGTTCCCTTTGGTATTTTTTCAAGTTTGTTTGTTTTCAAGAGTTCACCCTGGAGCAGATGCACAGGACTGGGACAGTAGAGCAGAGGCCAGGGCACTCTGATGTCTGCTGGGATCAACCTCTCACTGGTTTACTTTGCTCTGCAAGCCAAAAATTTGACAACGCTGAGTGCCAGGGCCTGAGACATGTAAGCCATTTGCATCAAAATTAACTGACAGTTCCTCTTGAAATCAGAGAGTATGAACTGAGTCTAGCCCAGGTATTTGGATTGTGTCTTTGATCTTGACAGCTGAAGCACCGGGCTGTTGGTCTCCAAACGTTTTTCAGATGATGTCCTTGGTCTAAAGTTTTATTCCTCTCCCAAGTTAGTCCTAATTGCAAGTGGCTGATCTCCTGCATGAATTTCAAATGCAGGACAGAAAGGGATAATGTGATGCAAACCCAACATATTTAAGTCATTCAATCAGAACCTATATAGTGTGATTGCATTGTGAATTAGTATCCAAATAATACAAATATTTTTATGTCTGGATAGTTTTTGACTATTAATTATTTAAAGTCGATAAATACATAAAAAATAGATAGCTATATAGATTAGATAGATAGATAGATAGATAGATAGATAGATAGATAGATAGATAGATAGATAAATATAGAGAAAAGTTAGAGATAGATGAATATATTCTTTAGTTTTACTAAGTTCTTCATGTATACAATACAAAAAACATTTCAAGGACAAAACTGCTCTTTTCCTTTGCTAGGAAATTTCCCTGAAAGAATTCTTTCAACTTTGGAAAAAACCCCAAACCAGTAACTTAAAATCTGTAGTAATCCTAATTCTGAAGCTCAATATCTTATCTTCAGTCAAGCCAACTCTCTGTTCAAACCAGTTTTTATTATATTTAGTATTATGTAGACATTTTCTTTGAAGTCTTGCCCACCAGAAGGTCTCCCTGCAGTGCTCAGCATGAGAAGCTGCCCTTGTTGCAATGTGTTGGCAACCCCTGAAGAAGGCTCTCGTGACACTTCTGAGAGGACAGGCTTTGATTTATGCAAAAGATGATTTGGGCGATCCAAAAGAACATGAGGTGAAATAGTTTAATCTACTGTTAATCACCTTTATATATTTTCACTAAATGAATTTTTAGCATCCTTGTGTTTGCAAGAGACAGCTGTTTGCTTTGGTCATCCACACCTTTATATTATTAGCTCCAGATGAGGCTCTTGGATCTCTGGACATCTGTGAGTGGGTTCTTTACTGCACTCCAAATAGCACCAGATGTTCTTGTCCATGGTGGAAACAGAATGCTCAGAAAGGCAATGCCTCCCACTTGCTTTAGGCATTTCTTTCAGTGTGGGCTGGGGGAAGGTTGCCTCTCCCCATGGCCTATGTATCTTGATGCCTATCCTAGAAGAAACTTCTTCCTGGTGATCCAAGTTAGACAATTTAACTCTGCTTTTTCTGTTATTCCATGTATCTTCCTACTGGAGGTAGTTGGAACTCATGAGTTCTTCAGACCACAAATCAAGCCAGAAAATTAGTTCAGAATAGCAATATTTAATATTTACATATATCAGTGAGGCCAGTAGTCACACACTTGGCAGGACAGAGGGTGTTCCCAGGAGCACTCAGACATCCCCAGGGCAGGACAGCCTGGAACAAGCAGATGGCAGCAGCACAGTGCAAATATTTTCCTGTGTTGGAGGTGTGCCAGCAGGTCTCTCTTTCTCTCCTGCTGCTAGCACAGCCAAAGTTGGCTTTATCCCAGAGGTGAGAGTCAGGGAGTCAAAACTAAGGGACTAGGAAGGGCAGGTATTTAGGGACCATGAAGGGTTCATAAAGCCCCTGTGCTGATGAAGGAGTCTCTCTCCACCTGACTACATGTGAATGTCCTTATTTCCCACTGCCTGTTTAACTCCCTGGTTTGCTGTATGCTGTTGGTGGTTGCACTCTCCATGCTTCACTGCTGGCAATGAACATGAGCTTTTTAAGCCACTGGCAGGTTTGGATGTATCTAGTAATGGATTGCAAACTTCAACAAGTCTTATGCTTTCTTTTTTACAGAAGTTGCATTTAAATTTTGTAAGTTAAAATTACTGCTTCTACAGGTGAACCTGTGCTCCAAGGTGCATATGCTCCTCATCTAGGCAACTGACATTTTCTTCTCCATTTTATAAAAAGGAGAATGTGAAGTATTTTGCGTGCTGCATTAGAAGACAGCACAAGCAGCCACGTATGTCTGCAATAAGTGTGTTTAAAGTTTGCTCCCATGCTACAGTGCAGAAATATGAACAATTTTGAGAAAACATAAATAATTAAAAATCGGCTCCAAGTGTTTTAAATATATTCAAGTTATAGCTGCCTACATGCAGTCAGGATGGGTAAAGATTATTTCACAGTTTGGCTGACAGAGGAGAGACAGTTCATATCCAAGAATTAACCTTTGAGGAAGTCACTGAAATGATGAGTTTTCTGAAATTTCCCAGTCATGGACATTAGCTCAGGATCAAAAGCTTGCCCTTGAGTGATGATGGGGCAGTTCCTGGTTGGTATTACTGTTGCTAAAAAACTAAAGCTGATGCAATTTGCTGCCTTCAGATTATATCTTCTATTTATTGCTAAGCTGCAAATAATTACTACGTATGTCTTTGTTTATCTTTGGTGAGCTAATTCCTTGATCCATGTGCTCTATTCAGCCTTACAGACCTGTGTGGAAGTTAGTGGAATTCTTAAGCAACTTCATGAAAGCGAAATTGGAAGTGAGGTTCTTAACCCTTTTGTTAAACAAGACATTTCTAAACTCTTGCTACAAACCCTACTGTCTGTGTTGACCGAAATGCTCCTCCTAAGGCTGCCACAACCCTCAGATGCTCCTGAAGAACCAATTTAGAAGTGCACTGGGCTCTGGCAAGAGCATCTGGCTCAAGGGTGGCAGAAAAAGGCTGAAAACCATGTTCATCTCTGCAGTGTCTCAAACACAGCTCAATATATTCTCTGCTCCTCCTCATTCAAACCTGTGAGTGCCCCATCCAAATATTATTAGGAACAGACAGGTGAGCTCACGGTGGGATTTGGGGAGGATGGGATATTATTTACATGAGCCAGAGAGCAGCTGCTTCATGCAGCTGATAAATGTATGCATTAACAACAGCTCCATTTCCCACATACATGAGAGGGCAAGTGCCGATCTTTCAACTGAGGACTGTTTGCTTTATACACAAGTACAGCAGTAAGACAGATAAATGTTTTTGCCAGTACTTGAGGTTTAGCAGGTATGTTTAGAAAGATGAAAATGTGTAGTCTTAGACTGAAATGATCTAGCCCTCTTCGCCCCTGGCTTCTTAATAAAAAAATAATTTTGCCCTGTGAAACACCTGAACTTTTTTTTTTTTGGTCCCCTCATAAATAAAAGAGTACAGTACACTATCCTTTTTGTATATGAATTGGCAGTTCGGGGCTTGTCTTGGCATTCCTTGGAGGTCATTCACATTCCAGAAATATTTGTCTGAAAGGCAATAAATTAAAGATGATTAATTAATATTCCATGGAATATTGATCTTACTGCAAATATCTTGTACAATGAAAATAAACAATGAAAAGGAAACAATAGTGCTAAATTACATTTGGAAGATGTTTTATTCCATTCTGTAAAACAACAATATTACTACATTTGACCAATTTAAAACACCTCTATTTTTTGTCTCTCACATATGCTGGGGAGGGTCACTACACTTTATCAAAAAGGCTTCTTAAATAGGAACAGAACCATGCAGTGAGTATGTCAATATGTCATACTGGTCTGGTCTTTAGAAAAATCTGATGACCAGGTTATCCCTGATTATAATGTGACAGACCAAAAGAGTGTGTGCAAATGCATCTGTACTGCTCAGAGGAGCTTATCCAGGGACTGTACAGATCTCTCAGTTAATGTACCATTACCAGAGCCTGAAAAATAACACTGGAAAGAATGTAAAGCACCTTTTTACTGCATACCAACCTTTCTTCTCCTCATACATGTGCCACATATGAAGCCAGTGAGTCCACTGATGACTTGAATGAAACAAAGAATAGCTTCAATCACACCGATGACCAGGAGAACAGAGAAAAGGGTGATATTCCAAAGGATGATGTTTTCAGGTTGTTTGCAAATACTCCATGTTGTCTGGTTAAACAAATAATTGTCTCTGTGATAGAGGAAAATAATTGGCAAGGTATTAGAAAGTAAATGCTTAAAATGCTTTCTGTGTTTTCTGGCATTTTATTTTCTGAACTTGATTGCACAAAGTGAGTGTCCCCATAATTTCACAGATTCTCCCCAGAATTCCTTTTGCAAAGATGCAACTGATAATTAGGGAAGAGAGCCACATCCATACTTTGTTGCATGCACAAGAATTTCCTCTATGTTTTATGGCAAAATAATGTTAATAACTAAAGAGAAGGGTCTGCAATGGCTTTTAAATGTGTCTCCACATTCTCTGTTCCTGCTGTGGTATCTCAGCCCAGTCCATTCATTATCTCTAACTTGTTTGAAGAGCATGATTGTCAAGGTTGACTTTAAAGATTCAGAGAAGATTTTTGCTTTGCTTTTCAGAAGTATGTAGACTTGGCTGAATTGTTAATAATTTAACAGATTCATGTGGCACAGTAAGCAAACATTTCGTTTTCACTCCAGTGGGAGTCACAGCTCACAGGCGTTTTGAAAGCATGGTGCAAATTGCACCAGGGGCTTGTGGCAAGCACAGCAGATGAAACTCAGGCAGTTTGCCCAAGGATGATCCCTTGGTCAAAAAGATGACCAGCTGGAACATGCTACTCAAAGAAATGTGAGTTTAAGTATATACAGGGTGAACCATCAATTAATTCTGCTAAAAAATCCAAGTTCAATTTAAAAGATTGGGGGGGGGAATCTGGGAAAGCAAAATTCGAGGAGCCTGTAAGCCATACTCACTCTAGAGTGTCATTCCTGAAAGGGTAGAGGTATTCTCCATCACCTGTGTCACACAGAGGACCCCCAATCAGCCCCAGTGAAGAGATGACCACACAATATGCTCCTCCTGCGAATCCCAGCACAGACAGGACCACTGACAGCAGCATCTGAAAGGGAAAAGACCTTCAACAATAGGTTTGAGTAGCATGGAGAGCTCACAATGAATGAGAAAAAATCTCTTTCTTGTCTCTTACTTTATGCTGAAACTACTACGGCTACTAAATTTGCGGGAAAAATAGTTGATTTTTTATGACTGTTGCAGTGGTCCTAATGTTAAAGAACTTACTCAGAGTTTTATGCTTAAGCTATCAAGTATGAAAAATCAGATTAGTTTTGTTTCAAAAGCCAGTATGAGGCCAGTCCTGGACTGATCTGTTCTGTATCTGATCTATTCTATGCCTTGGCATTTCCAACCCTTCACTTTTCTTGGCCCTTGCACCAACAGAAAAAAGCAAGCAACTACTCAACGAGGTATGAAAGCAACAGAAGATACATTAATTGTTTTTGCTAATTGATGGAATACAAAAAAGCCTTTCTTCTTGCTGTTTTCTTTCATTTTGCAACACCATGACACGTGATTACCACTTCTCATGTTGAGAAATCTAATTGTGCTGCATGTGTCAACAAACCAGCAGTGACTTCAAATTGTATGTAATGCACTCATTTTACATCAGCCACTCCCATAGAAATGTTACCTTTACTCCATTCTGAGGTCGTTTTTTAGTAATGAATGGGATGTATCCAGTTGCTGTTTGTCTATAGAAGCAAAACTCCCAGGAGGGTGCTACTGGGGTGCTACTGCATCTGGGAGAGGCTTCCCAATAGTCTTGTTAAGAATTGCTGTTTATGCCTGGAAGAAACTCTGGAGCAGACTGATAGAGCCAGGGGAAAATCTGCAGCAGGGAGAAGGCAGTAGGTCTGCCTTAAAGTCATGGCAGTGGCATGACCAAGGAAGCATATACAATATACTCTCATCCATGCCTCAGGTTTGAAGCCAAATATATCAAGTCTCATAATTTCCTGTTGCAAGCAAATAACTGGTGAAATCCACCACCCCATGAGAGAGGTAGAAACCTTCTCCTAGTCCCAATTGTTCCACAGACCACTGCACTGCAGAGTCAAATGGAAATATCCAACATCCATGTTGGAGTTTTTTGAAAAAGCCTTGAAAAGGCTATTCACTGTCTGAACATTTTCAAGCCAGTGAATGCAGTTTCCAGCTTGCCAGCCAACTGCTTTCTGTATAATCTTGCACCATGCTGGTGTGTAAATTGGCTAAATTTGTATGTTGTTTTGCCTCCAAAGCAATCCTTGAGTTAAAAGCTGCTGGGATTTCTCATGGGCTTTATTTAATCATAACTGATTAACAACTCAGTCTTTTCTTGCAAAGCTGGATACTCTTTCTTTAGTCTTTATCTGCATGTGGATGAACTCTGCCTCTTAGCAGAGTTCCATTGTCAGCAAAATGTAGGGAATTTAGTCTATTGTCCCAGAGCAAAACAGTGTCTGGGTTGTAGCTGATGCACTGTCTCTCACAATAAGATCACTAACCATGCCTTGTGGTAAAGGTGAGTGACTGATCTTTAAAGCTCCTACCTATTCTGAATCACTTTTCCCCACTTGTTTTCTCAGTTGCTTCAACTGTGCATTCTGCTTCTTGGTTGAAGGATCTTAATTATGTTAACAATTTGTTTTAGTACAGTAGAGCAATACAGGGTATCCCTGTAAAATGATAATTATGAAGAAAAAGTAAAATTATCTTCTGTTATTACTATAATTTTATGATAGCAGTTAGTACTAGTAGTACTTGTCAGTGCTATCTGTGATGACTATGCTGTCACATGATCGTCTCATTTGGAATCTGTTGACTGTATGATTGGCCTCATCTCAACTATTTCCCTTACTGTGTACAAGATCATCTAGACAGAGACTACCTGTCACCAAAAGAGAAGTCTGAAGTTGCTGCAGCTATTAGATTGATTCTCCTCAGCATTTTCTAGACATGCAGGGGCACTTCCCCATTTTATCAACTGATCTGGGGACTTTTCTAGAAGCTTGCCTCATAATCTGTGAAAATCCAATAATTTTATTAACCATTTCATCATCTCAAACTTTCAGCATTTTCCCTAGTTGTACTTCTCATTGAAATTTTGCATTTCATCATTTCTGTCCTTAACTGCAACAGTTTCCCATGATGCTGACCTGTTCTGTACTCCTTGAAAGGTTTTGGTTATAATTTTTGCTGATTTCCCCTGCTTTATCCTTCACACAATTAAATTGTCCCTGGTGAGCCGATGAAGACTCTTAGAATTCGTTCTTTGAATGTTTGCATCAGCTACTTTGGTGAAGTTACCAAGTTCCTCCTGTCCCAACTTGTGCTGCTCTTTATTACCCTGGTTCTTGTTCCATACACATTTCATTATTCCCTGTTTCTTTGCCTGGAAGTGGGTGGGGTTTTTTTGTTTTTGTTTTTTTGATGGCATTGTTATTCTGTCTGGTAATCTAGATATCTTTGCTTAGGTTTGTTTGTCTGGAAAGCTGCTATGCCTATTCTTGTTCTACTAGTAACCCTTAAGGAAGATTTAGAAATACGGGAGTATATGTTGCTGATGCAATGAGAGAAGTTATATTTTGGGTGGGCCTTCTTCCTCATCCCGTCAGTACAGTTGATGATTTCAGATGTGTACGTGTTAAGCTGCAAGACACTGAAGCTTTCTAAATCTATTACTTTCCAAATTACTTACTTCATTGTGCAAGGACAAGAAGCCATTGATGCATGTTTGTAAGTAATAATTTAAAGTTGATTAATGAAAAAACTTAATGTAGCACATAATCACTGTGAACTGGAAAACTCACTAAAGTGAATAAAAATTATGAGAAACTTGTAGTAATGTAGTAATTTTTTAAAATGTAGTAATTTTTATTACGGTTGAAGATTCTTTGGCAGTGTGTAAAGGCTTTGATGAAGTCTGAAACTATTAAATCAGGAATTGCAAAAAATTGAATAGAACAGATACGTGCCCTGAAGAAAATGTTATGTTCTGATTATTGACCAAGTTATGTTATGTTTTGATTGAACAATAATTTGGATCAGTAATAATGCTTTAACTTTTTTTTTTTTTTAGTACTATGACGAGCAATTCTGCAATTCTGAGCATTCACTGTAAGTTATAATTTTATACCTAAGATCTCCAAAGCGGAAAGGTGCCCAACCTAGCCTTTGGATTACAGAGGCTCCTGAGAAGTTCCATGAGGGCTGTTCCTCTGCCCGTAGGTGGAAGTAGTTTGGGACCCCTTATCAGGTCCATCCAGATCTAGTTCCCAATGAGCTCTGGCACATTGGGAGGTTGCTGATATTGTGAATATCCAATCCCAGGAGTCCTCTGCTCTCCAGGGCCTCACACTATACCCTGCCTTGCATATACAGCCCTAATAGTCAGGATATCTGAGCACCCCTGATGTGGATGTCTGTGCATTTTCTTCCCCTCTCGACAAAGCAGATTTTGCCTGAGGTTTCTTCCCTTGAAGAAGCATACTATCAGCCTTCAGATCTCCCTGCAACACTCTCCTCTTTTTGAATGTTTGGAAATCACTCATCCCCAGAAACTGTGCAAGGTAAACTTGTTTTTAGTGCTGTTCACAGCCACACACTCTTTGCTCATGTCCCCATCTCATCCCTACTTTGAGCCACAGTCTATTTAAAACACAGAGGGTAGAGCTTCACCCTTTCCACCTCACAGAGGTGTATGACTCCAGAGGGGTGTGTGTTCAAAAAACCAGCATTTTCATAGATAGACTGTCCTCACTGAGCCTATTTTCCAGTTTGGTTTGGGTAGCTTCATCACTTGGCCATCAGCCCCTTTGTGATATGGTTTAGTAGGCATGGTGGTATTCATTTGAAGGTTGGACTTGGTGAATTTGGAGTTTTTTTCCAACCTTAATCATTCTGTGACTCTCTTGATTCTACAAAATATCACAGTGCACAATCAAATTACTTTCTTGACATCTAGTTTATTCCTCTGTAACAGCAAATAAAGAAGAGGAGGAGCAGCTTGTAGGTAACCAGTCAGTGTTGGGAAAGTACGGACAGGGTGTCTGGCTTTGATGTACTGCTGCTAGGAATGGCTCAGACAATGAAAGAAAAGGGGGAGAATGGAGGATTGTGGTGGGTCTGTGGAAGTGGGCTGCTGGATGACACTGTGCTCCTATGTTGTTGGGCTGGGGAGTGAACCCAGGCAGCCTGGGAAGTTTGAGTCTTGGCTCTGTAATATTTAGGGCTGGGATGAAGGATGGAGAAGAGACACCCGAGATGTTGTGTGCACTCTGCCCAGTTCAGCTGGATTTCCCCTTGTGACATACCAGATTCAGTGAATGTAGGAACCATTATGGTGGCTGTTTTTCATCACTGCTTTCTACATCATTCAAAATCAAGCAAAGCAGCTGGCTCAGGCACTGTTTGCAGGGTGCCTAGGATCTCACCCCAGCTCAGCAACTGGCCTGCTTGGCCATTGTTAGCATCCTCTGTGTGTGTGTGTGTGTGTGTGTGTGACATTTGGTAAAATCAGTGTAATGGCATGTCCCTTGGGATATGCTTGCTGACATCCTAATAAAGAATGCTATTTTGGTATTATGAATAATGAATTAATATAAGTAAAATGTTTTAAAAGAGGCAAAGGTTTTCTTGTGGATCAGACTAAATATTAATTGAAGAGTGCAAAAGAGACATGCTTTATTGCATAGAATATCTCATTCCAGGCTGCATCTGGGAAGGATGCAGGCTCAAAAAAATTTCCAGGTCAGTTTATTCTTGCCAATAACGATAGTCACACAGAAGTATGTGCCCAGGGCTTGAGAATGAATGGAGACTCCTTTATAACATGTTGCTTTAAAATATTCTTAATTATCAAGAAAGAAATCTCTCTGGCCTTTCCTTAGATGTCAGAGAGTCTAAACTGCATTTTCACATTTCACACGCGTAACATTTGGGCACATGTGAGCGACTGGTCGGAACTGCAGGAAGCAGTGCTGGCTCCTCAGTGCCAGATGCAGCAGGTCACGCTTTTGGCAGGGACCTGCAAATAGGGGACCTGTGTATCTCTACACAGAAAAGCAGGGATGAACCTGTGGAAAAGTAGATTGCCATGGAAGGGTATAGAGGAAACAGGACTCTGTGGAGGCAAGAGGAACAGGCAGCTGTCTCAGTCTTTAGGATTGCCTTGAGCAGGGGAAGCTGGAGCCATGTTTTACTTATGTGGTGTAGTCCCCTTTGTCCTTAGCATTGTGTCTAAGGGCTCCAGCACCGGGCCTGGCTGATCTCCTTCCTATCAGCAGCTGCAACATCATAACGTTCTTGTTGGCTAACTGAGCTCTCAGCCCCAGCCCAGGGATGCTGTAGATCAAGCTCCTCTTCTATGTTTCCCTGACATGGCTGCTGGCAGTGGTGTGATGGTTTGTCAGTGCACATTTCCACCTGCTGAGCAGCCATTTAAAAAGCTATTGCACAAACTCTGTAGTGTCATTTCAACACAAAAATATCCACTTACCCCACATCTGTTAGCGCAACATCTTGCTCCACCTGCTCCCAGCATCATGAATGCCGGCAAAATAACCTGTAAGAAAAGTGCAGGCTGAATTGGAGTGCAGCACTTCTGCTGGGTGGTTTTTAAATTCTAAAAGCTTGGGCATCATGTTCCACAAATGTAAGTCACCTTCTGACTCTTCTCTGGGAATTTCACCTGCATGGATGTTGGTACTGCTGAAGAGTTACTCAGAAATAAATGTGGGATTACAACTAGAGCTGTTTGGTAAATTGCTGGTACATTAATTCTGATTGCTGAAGCTATACTGCTTTTTTCAGGGTATAAAAAGGTTCAGCATGGTATTGCTGGGGTTTTTTGTTTGGAAAAAAAGTGTCAGTTTTGGGAAAATTGAATTTCTGCCCAGAAAAGATACATAGCTGGACTAAGAATTATGTCAGTTTAAACCTCCTGAGCATTCTGCTCTGGTTTATAATTAGGCAATCAGCCTTGAGCTTCCTGAAACAGATCTCACTTTGGTTTTGGTAGGTTTTTTTGTTTGTTTGGGTTTTTTGTTTATTGGTTTTTGTTTTGGTTTGGTTTGTTTCTTGTTTTTTTGGGGTTTTTTTGTGCTAAACTGAAAAACTTACAAGATGGATTTCAGCCAATAGGGAACTTCCAGTTCACATCAGCTTTCTCCATGGTAATTATCAGGTGGAGCTGGACCAATACAATGCAGTCAGTAACCATCTATGACTCGGGATATAATGCTGCCTTACAGACATTCTGGAGTTAGGAAAAGTTGCCTTTAGTTTGGTAGCCAGAGGGCAAGAAAGCTTTCATGGGTCTGGTGGTGCAGCCAGAACACTTCCATTGCCTTGTCTCTACACACCAGTGATGGGTAAAGCATCTCAAAGAGCAGCACAAGTAAAGGAGTATTTAAGAAAGTAAAAAATGGTTACCATGAAGTTAATGAAAGAAGGAAAACCCAAATCAATCAGTCAGTCAATCAATTAATCAAACAAACAACCAAACAAACAAACAAACAAACAAACAAACAAACAAACACAAAAGGTAAAAGCTGTAAAAATGGCCTAACTAGATGCTGGCAAGATTTTTTTTTCAAATAGGGCAGGAAGAGCAGAATGTCCATGATGAACAAAGCCCACGCAATTTATGTCTGCATGTGAATATCTCTGTTGAACAGTGTGGGACAGTGTTATGAAACTTGCTTAGATTTGGAGGCTCCTAAATATTTTTCAAAGGATTTACTCTCTGCTTTGTTGACTTTTATGCACACCCCAGAGGCAACATATAGCACCTACAGTGGTTGAACCATATCTGGAAGGCTGCAGAAGTAGAGCATTGAAGTTAAAAAGGTGCTCCTCTTCCTGCAAAGAAGTCTGCTCTTAAATAATCAAAAATGGTCCCTGAGGCAGTCTCAGTCCCAGTGTTCTACTCAGAAGAAGAGTTAATACTTCTACCCATCAAACCAACACTCCTTTTCCTCCAGGGCTGTCATTTTCCTTTCAGCGTTTCCCATCTAAGTGGTAAACACTTTTGTGTCATCTATTAGCCTGGCTCAGAATGAAGGGTTTGCTTGGCAGCTTTCTTTATGCAGTGCCTGATTATAAATACCTGCCTTTTGACATGGGAATGAGAATTTGCTGGGTTTGGCTGTTGTCAGTAAATCAAGAGCTGTGTGAGATGGCTCAGTCAGGCATTTCCTTGTGTTGCACATACAGGCTTTCCATGAGGAAAGACTATGTGCAACTATGTTCTATGACACACGGAACCAGTCTTGCTCTCTTTAGATCAAAACTATTTGAAATAAGGAAACTGAAAGGTTTTCATGTCATATAATTTTCATTAGAGATTCAGCAGAGGAGGAGGAAAGGGTGGAGCTGGCTACTCCGCCAAAGAGTGTGCTGATGATCTATGTATCAGTTTACAGATGAACTTTCCAGGTGAAGGGAGGTTTACTGGCTCACGGAGCTAATCCAGGCTCTTTTGAAGTTTCTCTCACAGTCTTAACTCTGGAGGCTGTGTCCTAGTTGTGGAGAGATTCTTGAAGATCAGGCAACCTCTTGGCATGACTTGCCTCATTTTCCTTTTGGAGGAAGCCAGGTGCATGCGGGACTGTATTGTAGCTTCAATCTTTCTTCACTGTAGTGTCAGGATATGGACCACACTCTAGTCATGGGACGTCTTGTCCCTTGTTTTAACTCCTTAGGACACTGAGAATCCAATCTTCATTTTTCCATGCTTCCAGCACCTGGAAGATGGAGCTGATGATAATGTTTTCTTTCCCCTTACCTGTGGGCATTTCTCATGCTGTTTTTTGGAAAACATGTACACATTCAACAGCACTGTTTATGGATCAATAATTATTTCTAATGCCGTGTTTTGAAGGTCGTTGCAAACTTTTCCTCCCCTCTGACTGGCTGTTCTCATTTTTGATGTATATGGTGCTGGCCACAGGCAAGTGTATGTGGAAGCCTTAAAAGAAGCCGTGTTTTCAATGAGCCGATGACGCTCTCGTGTCTAACATATGCTTTTCCTTTCATTGAACGCCAATGACTCCTGGACTTGCAGTGATACAAATTTTCCACAATGTCTCTTAGGTAGTTCCACTTCTTCCTTCTACAAACTCATGCCTATGTTCAAGCTTAGCATGAGTAACAGGCCGAAGTGGTAGCCACAAGAAGAAGAAGACAAGCTGCTGGCGGAGAGCAGTTTATTGAATGATCTCATACCATGTTTCTGCTTTGGGAAATATGAGTATGAACCAGATCCACTGCAGGCTTTCCATAGACTTAAGCAGGAGCTGCGTTGCAGTCTGAGCGTGAATGAGATTTACTTTTATCTAAGCTAATTATTATTAAACATTCTTTTTTTTTTTTTTAACTGGCCAGCTCTGTGCCAGTTTGCCATCTGTCCAGTACTGGTCATATGCATGTTACTTGCTCAGCTTTTTAACTGCACTTGAGGAGATAATTGGAAGAGCACAAAGGGAGCAGGCTTTCTGATTAACTGGAAAGATAAGTATTCCCCAACACATTCCCTTCTAGCCATGTATATTCATCTAAAAGTGATCTTTCCTGAGACCTGGAATGGAAAACTAGTTAGAGAAGAGCACAATCAAACCAGATCCAACCCAAAAGAAGGTGGGTGGGAGTGTGGGAACAGGAGGCATTCAGCTTATTAAGTAATTTGCAACTCCACGTTTATAAAGTGTTAGATGGGTCTC
The DNA here is from genome assembly GCA_013396955.1 of Regulus satrapa. Taxonomy (NCBI): domain Eukaryota; kingdom Metazoa; phylum Chordata; class Aves; order Passeriformes; family Regulidae; genus Regulus; species Regulus satrapa. The sequence goes on along the minus strand of VWZN01017767.1, from coordinate 108,991 downwards.
GAACTAACACCTGCTGAAACATGTTTCAGTTCTTCCCTTAATGTTTTTCCGAATTGTGTGTACATAAAATCAGTTGGAGGAGTAGCGTGGGGGTGCAGATACCGCCTCCAGCTGAGCTTAGGACCTCAACTTTGCTTTCACCTTTGGAGGATGAACACTTGTGTAACTTTTCCACAGTGAGCAGTCAGGCCTAGTGCTTCTTCCTAACTTGGAGTCCTGGTATTTACTTCAGGAATGGTTTGTATTTTTTGACTAGGCACTTTTTTTTTGCCCTAAATGCATTTTCTCAGTTACTTATCCAACATCTCGTTTAAGCTGCCCACGTGTTTATGCAAACCACATTTTTATGACCTTTTTTTTTTTAGCAGAGATCTTCTTGGCCCCAAATTCAAAACAAAACAGAACAAAACTCACAAGAAACATTAATCTCTTACCAGTATCCCAGCTCCCAGAATGCCATGGAAAAACCAGACCAAATCAGTTATCTCGCTGAGCTGCAGTACTTGTCCATTGGGGAAGTACAGGAGAATGTTGGAGACAATGGCACATATTGCCAGTGGAAAGAGGGTGATCCCAATGCACTTCGAACACTTCCCTGGGCACATGGCAGCTCTCTGCTCAGGAAGGATACATGGATGTTTGGGTTACTGCAGTGCAGGGAGCACCAAATTTCAGCAGTTTTATTCTTTCATGAAAGAAGAATCAATTTTGTAGAAAGAAATGTTCCAGGTAAGACTTATACAGGTAATCGTGTTTTGCAGACCCTGTTCCCTTCAGAGAATTTATTTAAAATTGAATCATTCAAAGCTGGGATGTTTTCTTGAATTTATTTAAAACTGTAGGACTAAGCCTGTGTTGGTAGGAAATTACCAGAAAGTTTAATTTCAGTTTTTAATTGACAATTGTCTGTCCATTAGGAATATCAAAACAACAATAACAAAATCATGACTCCACAAACAGATACCCTGGCTGGCAAGCAGAGCTAAGGCCTTGAGTGGAAGGGGAGGTGGGTGCCCTGTGTTTTCTGGGACCACTGTTTTGGGAAGCTGATTTGAAATCTCCTGCACTGAAGGTCTAGAACAGCAGGAAATGGTGACTCTTGCAGTTTAACCAAGTCTGGTTTTCAGCTGGGGGCTGAAAACAGGTTCCCTGTGGGGACCTGCTGGAGCCAATCATCTGGCTAGTTTTGAAGACTGACACCCACTTAAACTACTTAAAAGAGTTGAACGTGCCACTGTGGAAAATCATATTCACAAATGAGCAAAGCCTGGAGAATGGTCTCTAGGCTTCCAGCCTTTAAACAAAAAACTTGCAGGGCCGGCCCCATGCAGCCAGGTCGGCTGAGATCTCTACCCCTTGAGGGGTGGTGAGTGGGCTGCCAGCCCCTCACTGGGGAGCCAACTGGGCCCGTCCTGGAGTGGAGCTGGACCCTTGGATGAGATCAACCTTTCAGCATGGCAGAACTCTACAAAAACTATTTCAGTTGATAAAGCTTGAGAACAAAATGTTTGCCTCACGAACCTGTGCACACCAATTCTCTCCCGAATCAAGACTAGGAAAGGGTGAAGACATGTAGAGAAAAAAACATGGGACAATAAGATCAGTAAAGAAGGAGTCAAATTCCAGATGGAGGGAATTGAGGAGATGCCTTAGTCTTGGGCTGAAATTCTTTTGTAAGGCTATGGTGAAGATATAACTGATATATCAGACTTTGTCTTTTCCCCTGTAATTTATGGAAGACATTGGGGGGATGTAGCATTCTAACTACAGCCATGAGCAAAAGCATTAGTGTTGAAATAAGCAGATGTTGCAGTAGCTGTGATCAGATGAGAAACTTGAACAGAGAGAGATGAGAGAAATGAGAAACCTTGCCCCAGGGATAGTAGTAGAAAAGCCTCTGTTCCCAGAGATGGATAAAGAGAACCTTCATTTTATGCTAGGACAGCTCATCCTTAAAATAGCACCCCCAGTAAATTGACATGGCCCATTGAAAGCAGCTGAGGAAAAGCTGCAAGGCATGGGAGGGACTTTCACACTGCAAAAACATTTTCCTTTCCTGGGCAGTGCATTTGCTGTGACATTAATGCCATGAGAGAAGTTTTTCTTGTGGAGAAGTCTCCATGGTATGGCAAAAGAGACTCCTCTCCCTAGGTGAACTGAAGAAATACTGTTTTAGAGGTGGTAAACTGACTAAAAGTCACAGGTTTTGTCTCTTTACATTGTCAGTGGGAAAGAAAAGAGGGTATGGGGAGAGGAGAAGTGTTCTGAAGGTTTATTCTGATTTTCCCTCTTATTTTTCCTTTTAATTCTGTTAATGAAAATTTATTTATGCCCTTTGACGTTTTAAGTCTGCTTTGCTCTCCCCCTAATCCTTAAATCACAGCAGAAAATTGGTAAATAATTCTCGTGGCTGCACTAGCATTTGGCCAGCACTAGACCCACTACAGCTACCAAAGATACCATGTGAATATTCAACCCTGCCTTGGGCACTAGGATAAGCAGGGAAGCCTCTGCAACCTACCAGCTGCATTTCCTCTATTTCAGTCAAAAATACACCCTCAGCAAGAATTGGATAAATGTTTATTACTGTTTACTGTGACATGCTTATTCTGCACATAAGGGTAGATAAGATTTTGGATTACAGGCCTCTTTGGCACCCACCCTAAAGTATCTCAGAAGCTGCAGTCTTGTCTAATTCTGTGTCTCTGTTTGCTAAGGGCAGGTCAAAATGCTATCCCATCTCATTTTCAGAGATCTGTCATGGCATCCAGTAGCTTAGTTCATAGCATCCACATTCTTTGTTTTAAAATCAAAGGATCAACATAAATGAAGCACTGGTTGAGAGAGATCTCTGCAGGTATCCAGTACCTGACCTCCTGCTGAAAGCAGGACTACCACCAACACTAAGTCACTGTGTCAGCCACAGCTTTGTGTACATGAGCTTAAAAAACCCCTAAGACTGGAGCCACCACTGTCTCTCTGGGTGACCTGTTGCAGGGTTGACCCAATCTCTTGATGAAAAATTCTTTTCTCATGTCCAATCCAAATCTCCAAAGTTATAAACAGGGCTGTTGCTCCTTTTTATATCCTCTCACACCATTCCATCACCTCTGTCACCCCTCAGTTTTTTGTAGGCTGTTATTCAACCCCTCTGCACCCATGCTGAGTGTGATCTACAGCCAGAAGGAAAGCCTGATCGTACAAAGGTGGATCCACAGATTTCTCTCCAGTCAGTTTGGAAATTTCAGACTACTGGGTCAGAGGTTATTGAACTTGCATACTACCTTCAACTTCACGGCACAAACTGATCACAACTTCTTCATGATGTTTTATCATAATTTCATTTCAGCTCTAGGTTTTCAAATGCATGAAAATATAAAATGTGCATGAAAATACAAAATACAAGCTGCAGATTTCTGTCCTCAGAGAGAACTGTCAGTTTATGACAAAGAGGGCTTTGCTGTCCTGTATGAGTTACCAAATGCAAGAGAAGGAAAACGATGTGGCTACACACCATTTCATGCACACACAGATACCTTTTCTTCTTATGTGCAAATAGTTTTTGTAATAACTGAGGCAGTGAAATGTCCCGCAATTTATTCATGTGCATTGGCTAATCTGGAAAGTTTTATGACAGAGATTGGTGTGGAGAAGGTATTGAGCAGATTTGGAACACAGAAATCAATGAAGGTTGGGTTCTCAAGTAAGAAGAAGCCCCAGATGAAAGGCAGCTTGAAGCCATTTGAGAAAGCCAGAGACAGGCTAAAACAGACTTTGGTGTCAGAATTAAGACAGTGAAGAGATAAGGTAAGATATCAGGTGAGATGTCCTCAGATATCTTCAGCTGAGAGGGAAAACAGAAAGACTTAATGTGGTGCCATTTATTGATGTGAAGAAGCTGTGGCTGTCAGAGACTTCTGAGTTTGCATTTCTATAGCAAAAAATTTGCATTGTTCTCTGCTGCTATGAACACTGTGCTTATATGCTTTTTCTTCTGAGAACTTTGGAGTCATGTTGAGCTTTAGAGTTCATCTTTAAAATAAGCTAACTGGCATTGAACTATTCCAGAGGGGATCATTTTTAACAGAGATACTTCTGTGTTTGTGGTCATTATCTATTTTTTATACAGTGTTCAGAATTTGGCAAAGCATTTTGCAAGCCTCTGGAAAAAACCCTAGCTCAAAGAGATAAAAATCTAAACAAACCAAGAACGTGCAAGTGAGAGATGAAGTAGAGAATGGGAATGGAGGAAAAATGGAAAGAAAGAATACTGGATATTTCACCTGTCTTTCAAATAACAAAGGTCTAGGTTATTTTTTTACATTGACTTTTGGCTGCCTGCTTTCCCATCTCATTCCAGCTTTAGCTTTTCCATTTGTTTGCCCAACCTCACCTACTTCCCCTCCCCAGAGAGAAGGAAACAAGCACAGACACAGCCTAGCCTCCTTCTACAAAAGCTAAGCCTTGTAGTTGAGTTATAAATTCTCTTCTGCATTTTGTGTACATCGCCAGAGGGCCCAGTTCTTGTATGGCACAAAGCAACATGACGCTGCTTTGGCTGGGAGAACTGGGGGTTCCAGCCCATTCTCTCTGACCTATCTCAATACCACTTCAAACTGCAGGGAGAACGTACCTAAACAGCAATCACCAGACCTAGTGAAAGCCTCTACCACCAAAATCAATGCCGCTTTGCCACCTGTGCACATCAGAGGATCTGCATGTGTTATTACAGCTTAGGAAAACACTCTGGTTTGCCAGAAGCACTTAAAACACTTTATTAATTCACCAAACAAAAGCACATTCTACAGCTTCGTTAAGCAAGGTGGCTAGAGCAAGCTTCTAATTTTTAGTGAGGTTTTTAGAAAGTTTTGCTTTTTAATTCTACAGTAAGCATGTAAACGCTTTTGCTTACCTTCTAAATGGGGCTAAGATGGCCTTCAGAGTTCCCAACAGCCAGATTCAGGTTTTCCAGCTCCTCTCTCCTGGAGTGTGGCCGTCTGAGCGAGGCACAGTGATGCTTTTGGGTGACAGCCTCTATTAAACAAATAGCTGTTTCTCTCTGAGAATGAGGAAATACCCCAAGTTATCCCTGGTTGGCCAGCGCAAGGTTGGCGTGTCACCCACGGTTATTGATTATTTTAAGGCAGTGTTCCAATGGTCAATGCCTCAGCCCCCAGGACACATGGATTGGAACAGCGGAGACCTTTTTACAGCTGTAACCATTTCAACTGTGTGGAGTTTGGCAGAAGAGGAAAGGCAGGAGATGGCAGAGGAACAATGAGTACCTGGCAGAAAATGTGTTTGTAGCACAAGATGGTGGCACAGCAAAGTCTGGCCATTGGTGTGACATCATCTTCTGCACACCAGGCTGTTAAAATTCAGTACATGCTCCCAAGCGTGCTCTTGGGAGAGTTAGGTGAAGAAAAGGGGGATGGGAAGGGAAGAGGACTCACAGTAAGACAGGAGAAAAAAGAGAAAGAAGGGCAGACAGGCTGGGGAGAAAAGAGAGATGTGACCAAGGGAGGGAACGAGGAAACAAAAAACCACACTATTCCAAGGAGGAGAGAGTGAAAATATGGAAGGGAAACTGAAAATTTGCTTTGGCAGTGGAGAAAATAAATGTAGAAGAGATACTAGGGATGGGACAAGAAATTTAAAACACAATGAAGACTATTAAGACATTAAAATTGAACTGGGAGAAAACTCATGCTGAGGAGAAAGGGAGTTTCTTTTGTAGAAAATGTGATGATAATAATAAGTGATAAATATGTCCAAACTTTAAAACATAGAAATAGATATCTTATTTCGTAGGTCAGATTTGGCCCCAGTTGTGCTGGGAATATTCCCAGATCATTCCCTTCAACTGAAAACATCCTTTCTCTGACAAGCATCTGCATCCTCAACTTTCGCCTTTATCCTCTAAACTCGCTAGGAAAGATTGGTTGTAAAGGGTGGAATTCATTTCATGTGACTTTGGGCGTAGATGTCAACCTAGGCTGTGCTTATTTCTCATGAGAGAAACAGACACTTCTAAGGAAAAGAATCACATTATCTATTTTAGGAATTATTGTAAGGCTGCAGTAAATCATTAATGGTAAAAGAATCTCACCACTTGTTTAGATCTAGATGTCAGAATCTGTTGGCAGATGAATTGCATCCATGAGAACTACCCAGCATGAGAGGGTGACTGCAAAAGCACCAGCAATTCAGTTCCTGGTTGCATATTTAATATAAATAATAATATAAAATATTATTTGACATTATTATTTTCACTGACTCACAACCAGTGAAAATCTTTAGTGGTCTCAGAGGCATCTCAGGCAAAGAACCTTCACTAAAACACAGATGGTACCAAGGAAAACAGAACTAACTCAGTGAATCCATTGCCCCAAACTTCAACTGACATCAGCAGCAATAGCCTTTAACCATGTCTTTTGTGACAGTGCTTCAGACCCAGGGGAAAAGAACAAAGTAATTGTCATCCAATCTTCTGACAGGACAAAGGCACCAGGTTTAGTGACATTTAAAGCAGTTAAAGAGTTAACTTCAGAACAACTTGAAGACCACCAGCAATTTGCAGTGACAGCTGGAACTACTGGAGGCACCTTTCAGCTTATGTGGAGAGTAAAGAAGCAAATGAGGGAACTTCATAATGATACTCCAGATGAACCCTGACCCTAAATCTCATATCCTAGTTGCTTGGAGTTTTTATAGACTGTAATTCCACAATATCTCTCAGGCACCACCTTTCCCATCTTCACATACCCAGCACCCTAAGCCGGGCTCAGCAGCCTTCATTGTGATTCTGCTTTTCTCTGGTTTTGCCTGGCTCATACTCCTCCAGAATGATGTGCAAACCTCACCTCTGTAGTTTCTCACCTATACTGTGTCCCCAGCATTACACATTATTTTACTGACCTTTTTCATTTTCTTCTCTGCATTATCCAAAGTTTGTCAATCGACAATGTAGATTTTAAACTCTTTGGGGTAAGTTTGGTGTTTTCATCCACATTTATATAACACTAATGTGTTCAGAACTTAACCAAAGACTACTGCTTCTAGTCACTAGAGAAAAGATAAAATACTAGTAAGCCATATTAAACTCTATTCTCCTACTGCTTCAAGGGTATCTTTAGATGTGCTTATTATTGAGTTGGATCTGCATTCAGTCTTTGATGAATTCTGTGTTAAGTTCTGCTCATTGTGAGGCACAGGAACAATGCCAAAAAGAAGAACATAATAAAAATCTGTATTAACACCAAGCATCCTGACTCCTACCTGTTTTTCTAAAGCGACAGACTCACCCAAAAGAAATGAAAGCAAGTGAGCTCTAAAACACTTAGAAACACTGAGCTTTGTCTGTGAAGTGTTTAGTGGCTAAGCTGAGTGTATGCGATTGTGTACATCTATTTTTCCCCCTGCAATATTGACTTTTAAGGCAATGAAAACATTTTGTGTTCCACTGATCAATGCCTCCTGATTATATTGACTCACTGTACACCAGCTCTGATGCTCCTTTTATTTCTACTCTTTTAGCCCTAAATTCTTTATTTATTTTCCAGTTATATGTAGTAGCACGGGAACTAAGAGAAGAACTAAGAATATGTGGAAAATCTTGTTCATCATTCTAGGAAAGAAAAGACTTCCAGCCCCACAATTTCCCTAAGTGGTGCAATGTGAGGAACTGAAGAATTACAGCCCCGTGCAGGTTTTTGAAGGACATATCTGACTGGACATAAATGCCCACTTACTCTATTAATTGACCTGCCCCATTGGAGCATGACTGCTGCACACTAAGGAAAAATTGCCTTTTTGCTCTTGATATGATGTGGAAAAAGGAGCAAGGCCACTCTGTTCCCATCTATTCTTGTGCAAAACTTCAGTGATTGCTCTGAAGTCACAGCTTTATTCTGAGTACACAGTGACACCCCACTCAATTTAATTTATTCCATTATGATACAAATTATTTCTTGCCGCTGTTTCCTGTGACACTTTGCTGTTAATGTTGCCTTCAACTGAGGGAAAGGGAGGTTGATTTTCCTGAGATCAGATTAGGAAATTTAACTGTGTGAAAGAAGCCTTTCTGAGATGAGCTGGCTCTGAGAAGGTCCATGTGCATGGGCATTGCAGGTAACCTGCCCCTGCTTGTCTTGCAGCAGGTGCCCAGCTGGATCTGCCTGTTGCTATCCAGGAGCGTGCAGATGCTCTGTTAGGGTAGAAACATGAAGATGGAAATGGCACTACCAGAGTTATTCAGGTTTTCCTTTATCTGGAATATCCAGGACCTGCATGACCCAGGCCACAAAGAGCTGATTGCATGGCAAGAGTACTGAGGGAGCTGAGAAACAGCTCAGTACAAAAAAGGCTCATGACCTGAACACCATCAGAGACAGCCAGAGAACAATTACTTTTAATGGCTGAGTGGTGCAATTTTTTTATACTAAGGATACCTATGAGTCTGAAGAGATGGAATGGAAATTATTCTGGAGAAATTTTGAAATAGGCTCTCTGCACTCTTTGCGAGTGTATACCCTGCATTGCACCATCATGCACTGGTGGTCCCAACACAGAGCTTATGCTGGACATTCACTTTGCAGCGACAGTCACATAGATGGATCTTTCCTTCTCTACTGTTATACCTATTTTTCACTTCCCCTCCCCCCCCCTCTTTTCTGTTGTCTCTCCTTTTATGCAAAATCCCCTTTCCTACATATTTAGACTCTCTCTGCTCCCTGAGATTACACCCTGCTAAGCACACTTTCCCCCCCCTGCCCTGCAATAGCAGCATGCACATCATTGCCCCTGGGGACACTTGCACCACTACCAAGAGACAGTGCTTTGGGAATAAACCCCGTCATTATCAGTTACTCTGTGACCCCAGGGCACCCCAGGTTGGCACAGCCAACCCTCTTTGGAAGCACCTTCTAGGGTGAGGAGAATGGTCCTGAGACAACGCCCAGTGAGTTCTGCCCTTCCGACAAAGCTTTATCCACTGCTTGCTTGTGTGTACGTATGTTCATCTGATTTGTAACAAAGCTTGTTGTATTAATTACCTGAGTAGTTTGCCCAGGGACAGCACTGTACCAACCCCAATGTTTTCTAAAATAGCAATGAACTATGACCTGTGGCCAAGGGTTGTTTGTACTCCCAACACAGAACAACACTGTCACTATCCAATATTAAAATAATTAGAGGTTTGTGCTTTCATTTTGCTGGTTTCATGCAATACTTCTTTCTGGTTTTGGCTGAAAGGCATTTCTCATCCCTATGTTTTGAGACTGGGGTTTGCCCAAGAATGTGCTTAGGGAGAAGGTGAATTCGGAGCTAAAAGTAATACTGGCTGGAAAATGCCCCTTTTTACCTGAGCAAACAGGAGAAATCTTATTGGTAATCCTTTTTGTTCCTTCCTCTCCTGCCCTGAACTGCCACAGGTTTCTTCAGAAGTCTTCAGGAATGAAGGACAAACATTGGGAATATGCTGAAGAAATATGTGGTTTGTCAAAAAATGCTTTTTGTACTTTTTATAGATGTTTGACACTGTAGGAGGGAAGGTTTCTGTAGTCCAGAGTTCTGGTTTTGGTTGGACTGAGAGATGTATCTTATCCAGGTAACTTGAAAGAGATTACAAGTTTCCATGCCAGGCTGAGGCAGTGACTCCCAGCAGAATGAAAGAGGGGGGGCAAAACCCAGGAGGTCAGAAGTGACCATTAAGCGTTTTGTTATTGCAAAGGGCACTGTCCTCCTGTTCATCATCTCCATCTGGTTTTGTGCCAAAAGGAAAAAAAGGAAAATCAATACTAGCTCTATGTATGTAGCTGTGATGTTTTAAACATGTACATGAGGCCAGGTTTGTAGCCAGAATTACTGCTTGCTAGTAGAAGTAATTACTACTTATCTTGCCTGTTTCAGAAAAATTAATATATATGGAAAAAATGTATAAGCCTTTGGAAATACAGCTGGTCTTCAGATCCTGAGGTTTGTTTCTTTCCAGCTGGTGCTGGCTGGTTGAAGAAAGCCCCTTGCTGGCTCCAAAGTTGTTCTTTTTTTGCATTCCCTGTGGGACAGGATAGTATTTAAAATCTCTGCATATGTAGTAGAAGGGCCTGAGGCAATTAAGTCAATACTTCCCGAAGTGGGAAGTGCTTTGGGCCATTTCTTAGCATTGCATGGGTTTCTGAAAGGGATTCTCTGGTTTCACAGACAAATGCATCCCAGAATTTCCCAGAAATTAATCAATCTTCATCTTCAAATTATTTATTCTTTACTCTTTCTAGGTCCACTGAAAGGTAGATTCAAGGCTTTTTTGAGGGTGAGGTCATGTTGAGGAAAGGGGGCAGCAGGCTTTTTTTTTTTTTTTTAATGTAAAATTAGGCAGTCATAATTAAGGTCCTTTCTGAAAAGGGGTGAACTGTCTGCCTCCATCCTTGGACATATATGATCTTCAGTCCTGAAAATATACAAAAGCCATCTAGGCATGGTCCAGCCAATTCCAGGTAGCCCTGCCTGAGCCAGCATGAGGAAGACATCCAAGAACTAGATATAAAAAAAATGAACAAACCATCTGGAGTATGTTCTTGCCATTCCTTGGTGGTGCAATCCATTTTTTATATTCAGTGTGGGCCTGAACTGAGCTAAGGGCAAGACCTGCATTAACTCCATGATGATGGCAAGACTACAGAGGCTGGAAAAAAGGCAAGAGCATGGGGAAGTGATAAAAGGGGCTGTGTGGAGACAGGATCATAAAAGATCTAGGTGAGAGATGAAGCCACACACATTACCAAAATAAAAGTCTGGAGGACCTCCTGCAGGGGACACATCTCGCCCTGTGCAATGCTGGGGCTTTGTGCTTGTGTGGTTCCCCTGAAGTGGCATAGGGGGACAATGACCCATGGTGTCAATGGCCATTAGAAGGAGCTTGGAGGAGCCCAAGGATGAAATGCAGCCCTGGAAAGCAGAAGCAGTGCATGGAAGACAGATGGTTCAGCATTTTAAACCTGTTTTAATATCCTTGAGATGCTTAATTAGACAAGAAGGCATTTCCCTATGATCTCAAGAAATCCAGCTGCCTATTCCTTGGAAGAATTGCTTTTTGAAAGGGGCTAGGATTATTTTAAGAATGGTTCAACAGTTTAATTAAAGCACATCTGATGGTGTCCTCTGTCAGGCATTCTTATCCCATGATAAATTTAAAAGCGGATGTTGTCCCTAGCATGTTCACTAGGTGTTATTAAATGGACTGGATGCTTTTACGTGGAGAAAAGTGAACAAGAGTACAATCTTTATTCATACAACAGTCAGAGAGAGGTTCAGCCAATGCTGGATTCACCCAGGACATTGCAGGTCCAGCTACATGCTCATTCCACTGACGGGCTGAAACAGACCCTGAAGGAGGTGAGGGTTGCAGATGCCTGAGCCCTGGACTAGCCTGGTAGTCCCTGACCCAGGATCTGCCTCTGCAACCCTCTGATGGCTCAGCTGGGCACATCTCATTCCAGAGAACCCGCTCCAGCTATGCTGTTGGCCTTGGTCATGTTTCCCACTCCCTCCATTGAGCCAGCACCAGCCCTTGTGTGTGGGAGTTTTCAGCATCTCTCTTGGGACTCACTTGGGCTTTTTACTTCTGTATCTGTCTGCCTATCTAGTCAGGCATTAGATAAAGGAACAAATTACTGAGGAGCACCTCATCCCTGCATGTAAGCTCCTCCTAACACCCAGCCCCCTGGCACTTTGGGGAGAAGGAAGACTCATTGTTAGAGACTCACTGGGTACAAGGGAGGGAAGAGGAATGAGCTGACACCAAGCCCATGCTCACTTCCTTCCTGCTGAGCAGTTGACTGACAGCTACCTGTTACCACCAGGAATTTGTTCTACCTAACCAAATATTTCAAATTGTTCGTGGACAGTTTTGACTTCTTTATTAATGAAATATTTTCAGTACTCATGGCTACAAAGAAAAACTTCAAAGCTTGATTTGCTCAAAAATTAGAGGGCAAACAAGGACAGTTTGCATTTGCTACCTTTTGTAAAAGACTTTACCTTTTTGTAGATGCTGACTCGAGATTTTTAAATACCTCAGAGCAGTAATATTGTGCTTTTTTTTTTTTTTTTTTTTTTTTTTTTTTTTTTTTTTTTTTAAAGGGCCCATGTAAAAAACA
>VWZN01017767.1:77607-96755 GCA_013396955.1 Regulus satrapa | reverse complement strand
TTTTTTTTTTTTTTTTTTGCTAACAGGGCACCTGTAAAAAGCAGCTGTTGCAAAACCCAACCCGTGTGCGGTAAGTCACTACACGCATTGCTTTTGTCTGGGTTTGCGCTCCCTTCCCTGCTCTTTGTCTGGTTGATCTGGCTGGCGAGATTAGGAGCCCTGCAGGGCAGGGAGGATCCCCGTCTGTGTATTTGCGCTGTGTCTTGACACTTGTAAAGGAAGCGAGTAATCATCACTCTTGCAGCTTTCATGTCTCCTTGCACAATAGAAGTAATTAATGGTAATAGCAGCGCTTTGCCTATCTGCGGCCCCTTTCATCTGAAGACCTGAAAGTGCTTGACAAGCATTAACTAAATTAGCTTCCAAATACCTGGGGAGGGAGTCAGATGTAATCATCCCCACTTTTAGATGAGTACACAGGAGGAGAAGCTAAGCTAACTGAGTGCTTACAGTTAGTCAGCTGAAGCCATGTTTCCTCCATTGGGTGAGCTTGCTCAGCACTTAGGAGGTTCAGGCTGCGTTTTGAGGTGTCCAAATGTGGGGTTTGATGTCCACCTTTTACTTCCAAAACATACAGGCTGTGGAGCTGTGTGATGTGCCCTGCAGGAGCTGGAGGATGCACGGCAGGCACAGTCATTCATGAAGTTTACCATTTCAACTACTAACCTGGCCTGGGAAAGAAGAAAGTTCTGCTCACACCGTGTTGGGAAAGCCAGAGTTAGTCCTGATTTCAGAAATATAAGTGGTCCCCGGCACAGAAACACTTCAGACTGGATCCAGGGTTGGTGCAGCCGGGTTTGCATCCTTCTGCCTTTCACTTCATTACCCTTTTGGAGAGGAATCTGTACCAGAACCGGCAAATTTGATCAGCCTAATGTACATAGTGTGGGCTTATCACACCCTGCCACAGTGTCCACAGCCCTTTCTTGAAAAGAAAGATCCTGAGACTCCTGACCCAAATCTGGAGTCTTAAATAGATCTCTGCTAAAACAAGGGTGCTCTGCAACTCCCAGGACTGTACTCAGCAGGGGAAAGGAAGAAATTTTAAGTGTCAACTATGTAAGATACGGTACTGACATGAAATTACAAAACAAAAGCAGATGATGTTTTTAAAGACCACAGCAAGTTCTTCAAAGTGGTAGCTGGGCTGGTGAACAAGAGAGGATTTTTTCCATAGACTATGGAATTTCTAATGCTGCAGAAATTATTTTCCTTTCTTATATCAGACCTGAAAGACTTCCATTCCAGGAACGGAGCTCTGGCTGTGGCACAGGCTCTTTCAAATAGGAAGTACCAGAGTCACTGAAGAACAGTGGAGCTGCTCCTTATTGCATAACTTTGTAGACTCAGATGAAAGACATTAATAGTTTTGGCAGCATATCCCATAAATCACGTGATTTCACTGTGGGCAGTCATCCAGGTTTCCACAAGGTTGTGACATTTTCCACATTTTCTCTTTCACTTCATTAAAACTGTCCAGAAGAAGTTGTCTGGACATCAGGTAACACCTGTCAGCTCCTCCACTTGACATGACACCCTCCCATTTAATCAACAAACCTTAAGCAAGGTGTCACAATTCTGCTGAGAGTATGCAGTTTAATATCACTCTTGGGGATGGGTTGCCTGGCAGAATTGATTTTGCAACAGTTTAGAAGCCGCTTGTGCAGATGTAATCACATCAATCCTTTCATTTTTGCTCGTAATGCTTGATACCTTCCTTTCTGCTACATGCTTTAAATAGTGCTGGTTAGGTTTCTAGTGCTGAGGTTTATTAGCCCAGCTCCCCTATTTACCCAGAGAGAAAATGAGGCAATGATCTCATAGGAGGAGAGCCAAAGGGTCACATTTCCTCTAGAGCAAGTAAGTAGGTCAGTGCCAGGAGAGCCATGATGGCAGAGGATCCCATGATGCCCCCAGGGTGACTAGAGGAGGCTGGGCAGGCAGCAGAGCTGCCTGGAGGAGAGCTCAGGAGGACCTTTCACCATGCAACCAATCACAGCAACATCACCTCCACAAACACTGGAAGTCCAAGGAGACCCTGATCTCCACCAGCCTTGTGCTCAGGGGGGAGGCCTGTGGGCCAGGAGGGCTGTTGCTTTGCTCCCAGCTTTGGACAGGGAGTCAAGAGACCAGGCGGCTTTGCTTTGTGAGCATCTGGACATTGTGTACCCTTCCTCCTTCCTCATTTGTATAATAGGGTTAATAAACATGTTCTGTCCCACAGTGCTGACGTAACGTTAAGCTCTTTCATGTTCCTTAAGTGCTACAATAGGCAGCACCGTAGAAACTCATAAATAATGTACCTTGACACTCTGTCGAGGTATTAACCTTGTTTTAACAGTGCAGATTTACCTGAGTTACCACACACAAGAAGCTTCTCTTAATTAGGATCAAAACATACTTTTTTTAGCTTTGTTTTAATGGCTTTTAAGGATGAACAATTTTTACTTTCCCGGCCTATTTGGTAATTTATTGTAATTTCTTCAAGCTTGCAGTTCCTTTCAGTACACAGTGAAATGCCTTTCTTCTCATCATTGGAAGATCTCAAGATCTCATCTCATCATTGCATTCCTTTACATTCTTCAAGTTGAAATATCTTTAGGGTTTTTTTGCAAATGTATAATTTGTTTCTCTAAAATCTAAATTAATCTATGTTAGCATACTTTGCTCAAAGCCTTGACAGAAAGGATTGTGTGCTGCTTCTGATACAACAGAGGCCCTTTATTTCCATTTCACACCTTGCCTGAAGATTTGTCAACAACAGGTAATGTACCAAAGTAGCTGTTCTGCAAGGAGACTCTCTTCACAGAGATGTACAGAGAAAATTGTTCTGCCCTAATGATCTCCAGACAGCACTGTGGTAAATGCCCAATTGTGACCCTGAGCTGGGTGCATGGACTGAGCCCAAATGGCTGGAAGGCAACGCCAGGGAGCCATGCAGGCTCTGACATGGGAGTCTGGAGGGATGGGTTCAGTTTCCATCCTGCCACAAAACTTCTGGGCAGATGTGAGTCAGACTCACTGTGTCATGTGCAATATGGGATATAGCTGCACTTCTAATATCTTCACTGATTGTAGATCCTTGTCATTCCAGCAGCCTTTTTGTCTTCTGTCTTTCTGTCTTTTGTCTTCTGTCTCCCACAGTTTCAGTACTCGGACTTGGAATGTTCCAGGGAAATGCTGTGTATGCCAAGGAAGCCTTTCTCACCAAAGTCCTATCCAGAACTCCAAACAGTAATTCTGAATGCCTTTTGAGATTTCTGACCTACCAGTGTGAACTCAAGAGATTTAAGTAATTAACATGCACCTTGTATGACTACCCAAGATAACATGAGGATTGTGTTCTGTTCACTACTGCTGCAACTCAGAAAATTATTAGAAAGGGCAATAGAAACTGGTTTTAAGTGATGTACAAAGAGACTTTTATATTTAATGTGTGTTTGTGTCTGGAAAGTATGGGACAACTGATGAAAGGAGAGGATGTCTTGGTTAAAAGGCTGACGTAAAACTTAGGAGGGTTCAGTTCTGAGATGTATCACAGACACTCCTTGTCACCTTGGGATGGTCACCACAGGCACAGCTCCAGGGCTGGTAGCAATACTAGCTGAGGATTACCTCATGCTGGAAACAGAGACTAATTCCCCAACCTGGATTGCAATGGAGACACAAACCAACAAAGCAGGGGCACCAGGAAGGATCAGCTATGAATGAGAACTACGACTATGAAGAAAAAGTAGAGGAAACAGAGTAGACAATCACAGAGTAGACAATCTGCATGAACATCAGCTCATCATCTGCTCAATGGAGAATCAAAGCTGGGCTTCAGTTGTAGGCAGTCTGAATAAACTGCTCATCTAGGATCTAATTTCAAGGAAATGACAGCGGACAGCACATCCATCATCTCTCTTCATTGATCTTACAGCCAGCACAACTTTTAAGCATTTTAGTTTAATCACTAACATTTGTTGGCATAAGTCTGGGTTTTAGTGCACTAACTTAAACTAATTTTTGCAACAATTCCTGATTTACTTGAAAAGAAATCTCTACTGGTGATGTTTCAGGGCTCATTCACAAACTGGTATTCAAGATGTTCACCCTTTGGTCCGATAAACATAGCTTCTCATTGCAAAACTTTTAAACCCAGCCATGCTCTAATTTTAGCCTTCAGAGGGACAGAAAACCTCAGAGTAACCAACAGCCAGCCCCTTTGCTGAAAGGATGCTGGACAAACTGACAAATTTAATCCTATGACCTCACTGCTGGAAGGGAGCTTCCCAGAAATTTTCCTGATGCAAGGACAAAACAGCTGTTCTTTCATCTTTTTCTGAGTAACGCCCACATTACTTCCCCGGAATGCACATGTGCCCGGGTTTAATGGTGTGACAAGGTAATTAAGTGTTAATGTGTGGATGCAAAGGGTATACAAGTTGCCAGATCTACAAAGTGCTGAAGCCAAGCTAAGGCGTTTACCAGATTTACAACACATTGCTGATATGGGGTGCTAATGTCTACACATTATTCCTGTTACACAAGTGAATTTCATAGCAATAGACGAATAAATTAACCTCGTATTTGAATTTTAAAGAGTTATTCTAACAAGAAAGCAGCCAGGATCCAATTCTAGGTGCATGAGAAGCAATAGAAAAAACTAGGACATAGCACTATTATTATTTAAATGACAATTAATCAGATGACAACTCAGAATTGGACACTCCCCCTTCTTATTCCCTATTAGCTTGATGCATTTGTGTTATATAAGTCCACATATACAGAGATTTAAACATATAACAGAATCCTTGACTTATAAAAAAGCACATGAACAAGAAGTCATAACAACACTGTCTAGTTTAAATTTGCCCTGTACCAGGTCCTTAAATATCTCTAATGGCATACAAATGGCTGATTTAAGCATTGAAATCCACACAATCTAATTCAAAGTGCACAGTGCCCTATAAATAAATGCATTTCCTACTCGAATGCAAATGTTTGCTACATTATGACAATGAATATTTGCATAACAGACTCGAGTTCTTGTAAATGCAGGTGCTTGAGTGACAGGTGATGGAGTTTGTAACACCCCCGGGCTCAGGAGAGCTCCTCTGGGCAGTGGAAGTATTCATAGGCCCTGTGAAAAATGGCAGTGGGATCCTGTTAACCTCCAAGTGTCAGCTTGGCCTTTTCACAGGTTTGTAGCCCAGCACCTGGCCTGTCTCTCCCACCCCAGGGGCACATTCGATGGCTGTGCCACGGGTGGCAAAGCTCTGTCCCACTGTCATTGCGTTTTCTTTTGCTTTCTAATTATGCCTGTTAGAATCCCAGTGGTTTTACTCATCATCGTTTGAGTAAGGCAAAGAAGTGACACAATAAAGCAGTGAAAAAGGAAGCTGGCTTTTAAGTATCAGTGTTTTGGAAGAGAGGAGACAGATTGGCCTGAGAAGACAAGAGGCTGGGCAGTCATGGTTTGCAGTGGAAGAGTGAAGAGGTCAGCGGGGTGTCCAAGAATGTCAGGAAGACTGTCGGTGCTGCCTCTGAGGATCATGATCTCTCATCGATTAACTGACATGAGAAAAGGAACATCAGCATGCAGAGAGAATTTTGGGGGCCAAGAGACTTCTGCTTTTATAACTGTGTCAAGCTGACCATTTGCAGTTTGTCTGTCTGTACCCACATATACTGGGCTTTCAGTCGTCATAGCCAAAGAGATGGAAACCATTGCCTAAAACCACCAAAAGCTTCTTTAGCATGATACTGCATGTGTCTGTGTGCCTTGTCTCCTAATTTACATGAGACCTATCAAGGCCCAGGTGGCTGGAGCTGGGCTGCTGTGAACAGCACCTGTTTGGTTGAGTTGCTCTGTGACTTCAGAGAGACCTGCACACCATTGAGGAGAGGGGAGCTCAGCACAGCTGGCCATCGATGTGGCCATCACCACCACCATGCCAGAGGGTGAACCTCCCCTGGCTGCCACATCAAACCTCATTACATCACTGAGCTACATCTCGGTGGGCAGCATTAAACCTCTGACTTCCAAACGATTTTCTGAAGCCTCCCGCACCCCTGGTCGTGGATAACCATTAGTTTCCACAGGAAGGGTCAGATGGTTCTGGACCTGAAAACTGTTTTTAACAACCGTTAAAGCTTGCAAAGAGTCTCAAGAATTGTATTCCAAAACACGCAACATTTTTTTTTAATATGTGTAGTCACTTAAAAATTAGGAACAGAGCTGTATGATTTTGCAAAATGTCTTTTCACTTAGATGATTTTAATTTTACATTTCCTAAGTGGTTTGAAATGTTCTGTCCTATCCTATCAAGTATAAATTTACACTGGGCTTTGCCAAGATGGTAACAGAGATACCATCTTAGAAGAGGTCAAGCTATAAAGCGAGGGAGTGATTTTCTAGAGAGCTACGTGGGCATGTTAATTACCAAGGTTAATAAAAGAGTGATCTTTGTGTGCCTCAATTCTTAGGTGTCCAAATGGAAAGACTTTCATAAGGGCTCTAATTTCCAGGGATGCTCGTAAAAAGATGCCTCATTTTGGGCACTCTAAAACTGAATATATTCAAATCAATTGCAGTCAAATCAAATCTTAATAAATAGATAGTAGAATAATAGATAATAGAAAATGCTGAGAAGTACTGGCCAATTCTTTTGCTCTCTCTGATAGTGCTGAATTATACCTTACTGTTATGTCATTTAAAAAAACCAACAAAACTATGAAGGCAACAAGAGGCTACTCTTAGAAATCTCAAACATGATAAAGAGGTTAAAATAAATTTTTTTAAGGGTTTTTACAAGGATGTCGAAAACATCTGCCCCAATATGCCATATCACCTAGTTTGGAAAAAGGAGGACTAAAAAGCATTCAAACTTCTAAAAACCACCAACTGGCTCTAGCCTGGACAGGTAGGTGAGTAATTAATTTACTCACTAACCAAAGGATTGGCAAAGGTCCTGCCGTGACAACAACCTTCTCCCTGCTCTGCATAGCCTGGCTCTCTACCTATCCCAGTCCTAACCTGCTGGAAAGGAGGAGCTTTGCTCTGTCCCTTCCTTATTTATAACTTGTTGAGAGCGGGACGGAGGGAGGGAGGGGTGAGCTCCCTGTGGTGCACCCTGCTGCTGCCTGCCCGTGCCAGCCTCGCAGCCACCGCCACAAATGCCTCCTGCGCAGCGCGGTGGCCACCTCCGCGCTCTGGGCTTCCTCTGGCTCTGGGCACTGGTGGAAGCAAAGACCAGAATTTACTACCTCGGGATTGTGGAAGAGAACTGGGACTATGCACCATCTGGGAAAAATCTGATCACAGGCCAAAGCCTCTTAGAGGACAAGTAAGTGACTGGGGGATTTGATAAGCCGGAGATGTATCAACAATACCCAAAACAAAGTTGGTTAATGTGGTAGTTTTGCTGCAAATGTCTTAAGATGGCCTCTCCCTTATTTTTATTCTGATGATGTTGTCATAGGTGAGAACTCAGTTTCAAGGCAGGAGATTGATTTCTTTTCCATTGTGGTTGTTTAAGCAAGGTGATAGTGTGTATTTGAAGAGGATGTTAATGAACTGATATTTGTCAAAAAGACATCAGGTGCGGGCTCAAAATCCCCTGCCTGTATTTCATAGGTATCCCTGGGACTTGTATCAAAAAGCAAACTGCAACTTTGCTCTAACCAAGCACACTCTTTGTAGTAGAACACAAAACCCTGTTTACTGGCATATTAAGTAATTTCAAGTATTTTCCTTGATAAAATGTGGGGAACTTGATAAGATATTATAAAATTTAGATGTGTATAGTACCTACAAATGAGAAACACGTCCCTATATCCATGCAATATATACTGCCATTTGGAAGTGGGGGCTTCCATTTTGGAAATGTGTTTAGATAAGTGCTTAGATTATTCCTGGTGCTCTGTGAAACTGGGGAGCATAGGTGAGCACTGTGATGGATTGTGCCTTGGCCAGTGAAAACAGGTGTCTGTTCTCATGTCCACACAGCTGGGGCTGGCTGTGTGCTCCTGCCACAGCAGAAGAGCTGGCCTGGATGTTGGATGGAGATGGCTCCGATCCCTGATGCCTGTCTAAAGAATGATTTGGGTTGAAAGGGGCCTTTAAAGGTCCCCTCGTTCACGTCCTCTTCCTTGTTCAGGGTCATCTTCAGCTAGATCAGGTTGCTCAGAGGCATGTCCAAGCTGAATTTGAATGCTTCCAAGGATGGGGTATCCACCACCTCTCTGGACAATGTGTGCTGGTGTTTTACCCCCTTCATTGTTAAAAACTGTTTTCCTACATCTGAATTGACTCTCTTTTTGTTTAATTCCATTGCTTCTTACATCATGGGATCCAAACATATGGGGATATTTTTTATGATTCATTGATACTTTTGACACACTCGAGGTATTTTGGGGATCCTTCCGCAGTGTCTAGGCTTGGAATTGGAGTGGGAGCTGCCAGTGAGGAGGTCCTGGTCTCTGTACCAGGTTTGGAGGCTCACTGGGAGATAGATGCTGTGCCCCAGAAGCTAGAAATGGAAATGTACTCTTTGACTTTCAGGAAATCCCAAGCAAGTCTGGACATGTCTCTAGTGGTAAGTAATTTCAGACTTTCAAATGAATTTTGTGAAAGGAATTATTTTGTGACAAGAAGGAGATGAGAAGGAATTTTATTTTTCAACACAATTTTATGCTTAAGCTTTTAATAGCTAGAAGTTCCAGAAGGCATCCAAGTCAATAGGTATTACATTTGTACGTAGAATTAAGAGTAATAGTTTGTTCCCAGTCCATGAAAGCAAGCTTTACTAGCAAAATTGTTCTTCCTTTATATTAAATACCCAAATTTCTCATTTTCCTAGTCTTTATAGCAGAGGATAACTTTCTTCACTCACTGGACTAGAAGATCTCTCACTATAGAGTAGTTCAGGTTTAACTGGAGAGTAGCTATTTATAAAACCACTTCAGTGGAGGGGTATTCAGTAGAGAGACACCACAGAGGGATTGGAATCTGTTCTGTAAATTGTGCTTTTGAGGCTGTTTGCACTTTGTGCTCCCTGAACATCAAGTGGCATATTTACTTTCAAGTTTGTGGCACAAATGCAATTTTTTGTAGTAAATGGCAACACAGGGACGGAAGATACCTTATGTCTTCAGTCATCATGGCAATGTAGTAATTACAGAATGCTAATTACAAAAGGTTTACCCACAGAGGGTTTTAATATAGACTACACATTCAAAGCTGGAGAGATGTTTGCCATGAGCTCCCTACATGCAGAATAATTAAGTGATTGTTGTTATTTTACTCCATTTTTAAACCGTATTGAGTTGAGCCAGGATAAAGTGCTGTGTTCTGGAATAATAGTGTGTCTGCATAAGCATGTGTGTTAAATAGTGAACTAGAAGTAGCTATTTTGACTATTCAGCTCTTTAGGATAATCTGTAATTGAAATTTAAAGCAGTATAATAATTCCTTTTCAGTGAGTTAATTGGTTCCTACGGATATTATAAAAAAAGTAGTTCCATAAGCAAAGTTTAAGGATCAATTTCCAGGTAGGGATAGGAATGCATTTTGAGCAGCTCTGTTTGGCAAGCAGCAACGCTAGGGCTCTGCTTGGCTTGGCTTGACTGAGCCAAGCACTTCTCACCTTGTGAACCATCCTCACAGCACCCATCTGATGGGGCACTATCCCAGTTCTATTGTGAGTGAAGATAAAGAGGTTGCAGACAAGCTTATTGTCTTTAAAAGAACTGGTGCATACACAAAAAGGAATATTCCCTTTGATTCCAGCTGGCCCACACTGGATTAAGATCACACCCATTTATTCTTCAGTACTTAATGAAAATCCTGAATTAGCAAGGGTGCAATGGAAAGTGTTACATTGCCTGGACCAGACAGTGACATTGAGAGATGATTTTCAAAGTTGGTAATACCTTCCTCAACCTTCAGTTTTTAGCAGCAAAGAGGATAAAGGAGGCTTTGGTAACTGAAGCATGGGGCTGGAAACCAGGTGAGACGATTCTGGCACCAGACACAACTGTGCTGCTCAGTTCCTGCTGTGCTGGTGCTGAGTGAGCTGCCTCTGGAGCCAGGAATCCTAGTGATGCATCAGAACCTGCCTGGGTGTGAGCTGAAAAGACTGCCTCTCATCAGAGCTGATTAGTCCAAATGAGCCCTGTCTTAGCAGAACAATTCTGCTTGGATGATAATTTTTATTATGCCTTGTCTTATATGCGGTGCTCCAGAGCCGGCCTGCTGCTTGCACAGAATAAGTATCTTGCTGGACATCAGTAATTTTAAAGTAAAAAGACTAATGAGGCCATTCACCTCTGCCCTTTGTCTTGTCTAAACTTGAGGCCTCAAGCTGTTCTATCAATTCTCATAATTTGGAGTGTTGTGAGTCAAAACCAAGATATCCCACTCTCTGCTCTCCCTTCAGAAATTAAACTTACATTTTTTGGAGCACACAGGGCTTTGGAAATTGCAGATCCAGATGATGGCTACTGAGCACAGGGTGAGCTGTGAGGGTGATCAGTGTCCCTTCCCACCTGACATAATTGGAATAGCTGACATCATTAAACCATACTGGACTAGACACACTATTGCTGCTGGATGTACTGCAGATCCCAGTGAGATTTTGTGAGTTAGGGCATGGTATTGCTGCTGCAGGAGGGTGAGCCTGCATGGAAGGCTCACATGGAAAATGTGGCTTTTAATGGTCACATGGAAAATGGCCTTTCAAAAGGAAAATACACCTAGGTGTTGTGGTTTGACATCCATCAGTCATTCATTCTTTCCTCACTGTAGCTCTGCTCTCAGGATTAAAGTTTAGTTGATAATCCTTTTAAATGACTTGATACTAATTTAAATGGTGGACGCTTAAATCTCACTCTGCTGATGGTAAATGCTAGTAAGTTTTGCCTGATGTAGCAGCTCATCCCTTCCCTAGGACACCAATCCTATATTTATCTGGGCCAAGTCTTGCACCCACCAACACTAACGGGTGTTTTTTGTTACCACATCATCAAACACAGTTTGTGCAATTTGCCTATGAGGAGAACCCACCCAGAGAAATGACATGAAACTCATCACAGAAGCTACACTAATGGCTGAGTCATTATGAGGCCAAATAACCCAATTGCAGCACCAGAGATGATCATTGTGGGAAGGGTCAACATCAAAATGGTATTTGAGGTGAAATCCTGGCTCTAATGAAGCCTGGCAGAACCTTTGTTACTGACCTTCAGGTGCAAGTTTATTGTAGAAGGGAAGCCACATACCACACCAGCGACACCTCAGAGCCTCATCTAAAATTTTATGGACTTTATTGACCTCTGTGGCTCATGCGGGTCAGAAAAAGCCTAGAAACATCCTTTGAGGGCTTTGTGTTTCTGTCTTTTCAGGACACTCACCTTTGTTGTTTGATGCTTTGTGGTCAGGGCACATCTAGAAAAGTGAGTTTGCAGCACTGGTCCCTCTTCCCTGGCCTTCCCTAAGCACCGACATTGCACTGGCCTGGGCATGGGGGTCATGGTTTCTTGGAAGTTTCCTGAACAGGTTACATGACCCAGGGGTTAAAACAATTGTTCCAGTCTGGAGCCCTGTCCTGGCGCTGTCCTGGCTTACTTCAGCTGCAGGAAAAATCAGGAACTTTGAGGAAATAAAATGGTTATAAACCAAACACAGAATATGTAAAGAGGGTGGAGAGTAAGGAAGGTCTCATCATCTATAGATTTTAGGGAATGAACTCATAAAGATGGTTGCTTAAATGGTTATGAGAGTAAGTATATGGGACTTTCATGCACAACATGAACTTTCATGGGAACAATTACACTAAAAAGAAATTTTGCATTTGCTGACATTTGCACCCAGGAGTGTACAGTAGCTATTGGGAATATTAACCACAGGAGAAAATTTGGCACTCCACATCTAGTAGTTATTCTGAGTGTTGTCTTTTGGCACTCAGTGGTGATTACAGCAGCAAACAAATGCAGGAGTCTTTGAAATTGTATCTGCAAGATCTGTCCCCACGCTACTGAAGAGCTGTTTGCTTGGCATGCACAATGTGTCTTCCCATTTCTTACTGTTCACTGTAACGCAGTGCTCATGTGAACACCTCTTGGAAAACATAACCTCTGTTAGGTTGTAGCCTTAAGATCAAAGGTAACATAAGCACAGTAAAAATTATGGCAAAAACCACTTATTCTGTGTGATAAAGTAAATGGGTATAGAAATTACATTTCACACATGGATCTACTAGGAAATGACAGATTGTTTGCATGTGTAGCCTTGATTTGAAGCAGAATCTACATGACACTTTGGTTTTACTCTTTCTCTCTGTGGAAGAGTTGTATTGATTGTCATTGCAGGGAACTGGATGTCTATAATTATGCTTACACTTATTTTAAAGAACAAGAGTTAATTCCCTGTTAATAATTCCCTGTTCCACTTAGGTGCATCTCCAGCTTTTCCCGGAGCTTTGGAAGTGCTGAGATGGTTCAAACACCGAAGTGAAATCAGACACAGAAATGAAGGCAGGATTTGCATGGCTTTCTTATTTGGAATGACTTTTTGTCGTTCCAAAAAACGCCAATTTGCAAAACTGGTTATCTCTATATGTAACCTCAAGACTGGTCTGACTGCAGGGGATGAAGGAAGGAATTTAGGAAGTTTGCATGGGTACTGCCCCAGAGGATGGAGTGTAGGAAGGGAGGCTGTCTGAGCATTATGACTTTATGCACATGAAGTACAGCTGAAAACTGAATTGGAGGGAAAGTTAAAATTTGGAGCAGCAGCTCCAACATCTGCAGAAGATGAGAAAGATGGAAGAGGTTCAGGCAGCAGCATCACAAAACCACCAGGAGGATGAAGAAGTTTGAAGGAGCAGGAGAGTATGATGAGGGAAAATCTTTGTCCTCTTGTGACAAGAAAGGAATGACAGATAGGAAACATTTTGGCATTAGGCCCAGTATGGTTCTTCCTTCTGCAAAAGGACTTTAAGCACTCTGATGTGAAGCACTTGCAAAGAGACACAGAGCTACCAGCTACTTGGGAAGGCTGAGGTGGGCCTCCAAAATCCTCCTGGATTAAATGGGGCAGCCTGGGCACCTAGAATGGGACTCAAAACAACCAGAGTGCTCCGTTTTCAGGTGCTGAGGGCAACTGAAAGGATGTGCTGAAAATACATCTCTGTACACACAGAGCATCACCTGCTTGTGACTGGCTGCATCTGATACCCACTGCACCCATTTGAATAGTCCTCCTTCCAGAAAGCTGCCACCAAAATACTTCTTTTCCTGACTTCTAGATGGCTTTAAGTAGGAGGCAAGCACAGATCCGGATATTATAGCATAGCTTTAGGCACTGAGACTTTCACAGTGCCTAAGCCTAGAGGGTTTTCTCATGGAATTTTGATAACTAACTGGATTTTGGGATCACAATCTATGCATTTAAAGGAGCTAGGCTCATGTGAAGCATTTAACAAACCCTAACTAAGAAGTGCATTTTTCTAGGGTACAAGTCTCCTTCTTCAGAAGAGACTGTATCCCAGGGATGTTATAGAAGAGTGTGCAGTGTTGTCTGGACATATAGACACTGTCATAATGGCAAAAGCATGGTACCGCTGCACCAAAATATTTGGTGAAATTGGAAAACAAACCTGATGAAAAAGATCTCCTGAAAATAGGGAATGGAAGAAAAAATTGGATTTTTTTTAGAGAAAATTTCTTATAAACCATTTTAAAAAAATCAATTCATGATTCAAATTAGGGCACAGCCATGTAAATACATTGCCATGAGGTAAGGAAGTGTGTGCATTTACACTGCACTCCTACTGACACCACCTCCTACTCTGTGGTAATCACTGTCATAGCAGCCTCCCCCCAGGCAATAGAAGATATCTTCTCCTTGGTGAATGTGGTGTGACTTGCCAGGTCTTGCTATGTGCATAGACTACAGACCTGCTAATTCACTGAAAATCTAGATTTCTCGACAACTCATTCCTTAGCCCTGCTTTTGGGTTGTATTTATCCAGCATGTGTTATTCTGTGAAGAAGCAGGATGAGCAGCTTCTGTCCCTTCCACCCTGCCATCCTATCCCACTGCTTCTGCCCCAGAAGCATTATTGGCAATATTTTAATTGCTGCCAAAACATGTGGCTTCTTATGAAGCACACATTTCAAATGGAAAAGTGTACTTTTTGGAGGCTTTTATATCTGGACCACTTCAGGGGTCTGTTTTAGACGGTGATCGTGGAAGTGCAATTTCCACAGGTGGGGGATGTTGTGTGTTACGGTGTTGTAGAAGTCACAGAAAGTCATAGAAAGGCTTGGGTAGAGGGAAAAGTGGGTGTTGTGGGGAAGAACTTAAAGCAAATCATGCCTTTCAACTTCTGTGATATCCGTCACTTTGGTTGTTTGCACTTCACAAAAGAATAAAACCAAAATTTTTTAGGCAAGTGAACTGTCCACTCAAAAACCTCACAGTAAATATAAAATTGCTTTATTTCTGCCAGCGATACTTCAGAAAAATTTAGTTCAACTTTTTAATGAGTTTTTTAGGAAGTGTGAAAGTTCAAACAATCTTCAGGGCATGAAAAAGCTCATGGTCAATTATGGTGAAATTGATCATACAGTCCCTTGCTTGCTGTGTAGCAAAGGGTTTAATTTCTGCCTTCATTGAGTGTTATAATTAGGGATGAAGATTGTATATAATATTTACCAGTTGTAACATGAAGAGAATTTTAAAATGTCTTTTCTATCATCACAGATAGGATGAACATGGGCCATCAGTATAATATTATAATTCAAAGAGCAAAACTGATTCCCAGTTATCAAAGAAATATTGACTGGGAGCATCTCTGGCCCCAGCTGGAATATTACTTGCCTATTGTGTGAGTTCTTGTGCTCACACTTCAACAGAGATAGAGAAATATTTGCTTTCAAAAGAGACCTTTGCGTAAGATTTGTGGCATAAAGAGCATCAGTGTGCGTGGTTGTTCAGAAGAAGGATAGGAGGCAATTTAGTCAATTAACTAAAACTTATGCAAGTGTCTGCATAGAAATGAAGTTTCTGATTATATGTGGCTCCTTTGATCTGAGAGAGAACTTGACTGGAACCAGTGGTTGGAGTGTGGAGCTGGATGATATTATACTGCAAATGCAAATTAGTCTTTAAAGGGAGCAGGTATTTAAAAGTTTTAATACCTTAACCGCTGATCATATGGTGGGTGCTCTATCACTTGAAGTTGCTATAAACATAGACTCTAGAATGTGGAAGTTATACATTTCATGCAAAACACATTTAATGCTACTCTTCCAGGGAGTCGAGCTGGTTGATTAGAATCTCTCTTATTGGCTTTTGAAAAAATCTTAATTTGGTTTTATTTTCCTTCTGAACAGTCATACTTTCAGAGGTGAGGTTTCAAACCTTCAAAAGAGGGAGAAGCTATTAAAATTGAGCAGCTGGAGGCTTGAGTGGCTGTTCCTCAAGGAAAGCTTGGAGCAGCTGTGCTGAAGACTGTATCTGCAAGTGGGATGGTTGTTACTGTACAGACAGGGGCTTGGGCCCTGCTAGTCCTGTCCTGGATGTACTCCTGAGCTTTAATTCCACCAGCCATGAGATGTGTCCCAGAGAACTATTTATTTGCACTGCAAGCACCAGTTATTTGATCAGTTTTTAAGACAGGTTTACTATCTCTCAAATTTTCCCTTCCTGACACTAGGTTTGCAAGCGTGTATGCAACAAGAGGAGCCAACCGGATAGGACGTGTGTACAAAAAGGCTATTTTTAGGCAATTCACGGATGACACTTACTCTCAGGAAGTCCCCAAAGCAGTATGGCTGGGGTTCCTTGGGCCGGTCCTGAAGGCAGAAGAAGAGGATGTCTTTATCATCCATCTGAAAAACTTTGCTTCCCGCCCATACTCTGTGCACCCACATGGGGTCTTCTATGACAAGGATTCTGAAGGTAAAATCTGGCTTGCCTTTTCCTCTCTTTTTCCCTGGAGTAATTAATATCATGGCTACAAGTCTATCCAAGTATTTATTGTTTTTTTGACATTGACATCAGAGGACTTTAGGACTCTCATAAACTCATCAGTAATTGCAGCTGATGACTAAAACCAGGAACAGCCTCATCTCAAAAGTTTTTGCCACTAACTTTCGACACCTGGAATAAATGAAGTACTGAAACAGGTTAGATGGGTCTTTTTGCCTGAATTATTTTTCTGAATCATAAGTCACCAAAAGATCTTCCCTCCTTCCTTCTACCTCTAGTCTATTTGAATAGATGTAGTTCTTGCAACTAAATGTTTGCTTCTCTTTTTGGCCTATAACAGACATGATCTAATTTTCAGAATCCCAGACCCACAGATGTGTATTTTTAGTTAGAGGATTGTGTGGATGTGCCTACAGTCAGTATTCTTATCAGTTTTCTGTGAAAAAATACTCACTGTTAGATGACAAAATTCTAGATGACTGAAAAGAGTGAGGAGACTAGGAAAAAAGAAATAGAGCCTGTTAATGTATTTTTAAAGTTTTATCTACCAATAAAAAAATGGATTTTAACTCCCAATATATTTGTGGTGAGATTGACAAAAACTCTGAGTTTTTTCCATAATTTCTCAGTGATTCTGTATTTGTGAGTTCTGTTGTTATTTTATAAATACAAGTTAAAATAGAATAAATTACACATTTATTTAATAAAGACATCTAAGGTATGGCTAAAGTCTTCCTTTTTCCTTTTTATATACTAGGAGCACTTTACCCTGATGGAACTGGTGGTAAAAGCAAAGAGGACGACTTTGTTGTTCCTGGTGGAAATTACACATACACATGGCCAGTAAGGAAAGATTATTCCCCAACTTTGGCAGACTCAAACTGCTTGACTTGGATTTACCATTCTCACATTGACACACCAAGAGATATTGCATCTGGTTTAATTGGGCCTCTGCTGGTGTGTAAAAAAGGTACTGAGCCAGAAACACTGATAGAGCAAGCCCCTCTGCCAAGCTTGGCATCTTAACAGTAATTTTTGCTTACAGGTTTAAACATGATGGTCTAGAGTCTATCCCTACATAGCCCATAAAAAGGGGCAAGGAATAGATGGGCCATTCCAGGAGCATCCCAGGGTAGGTATTGTAGCTCTGGGACAACCCCCTTCCTGCTCCCCTTTGGCTTCACGATAGATTTGCCTCGGCTGGTGGAGGGACTGCAGCATGCTCTGTGACCATCCCATCATGGCCGAGACCAAAAATCAGTGTTCCCAAACTGAGAAGTTTCAGGATGAACAATGTACTTTTGCTCAGGAAATCAAATTAGAGCTGGGTGGGTGAATTTGGCATTAGCCTTCACATATTCGAGAGCCCAGTCTTTGTAAATGTTTCCACATAGAGAGTATATATTTGTTTTTTGTATACAAGTTATATCTCACAACCATATGGGGATGTGCACGGAACAGCCTGTCCTGTGTATTTTATAGCCTTCTAATGTTGTGCTGGAGCCATCGTGAACCAGCCCTCTCCTCTTTATCAGCTGAGTCATTACCACCTCTCCCCCCGGCACAAGTAACTCTGCCACCTCTTTTCAGTAACTCCCAGGGTACAAAATCAAGCCCTGATTTCATCTACAGTGCTTCTAAGAGAAGCAGGTTCTATATAAGAAGAAAACTACTTTAATATGGAAAAGACAGGCCTGTTTTCCATCTTGGCTCACACAATTAAAATGTCTCAGACTTACATTCTCCTTGAGAGCCTTTGAGATCCACAGAACTGAATATGTGACACTGAGCTGATAACTACAAGACAACACATGAAGCCAGGAGACAGCATATCCTAAACAGTCCTAGCCTGAAAGGCCATGTTTGCCCTTGGAATTAATGAAGGTGGATCTCTATGTGATGTTACTGCTCTAGTCCTTCAGCCAGTGGTGGTGGACAGAGGACTGAGAGCAAGAGTCTGAGCTTCCTCGAGGAAGTTTTTCATGGGATCAGAGATGGGCTGATTGGAATGCAGTCTACACCTGCCTGTGGATAACAACAGACTATTCAGTAGCACCAGTTCTACAGTCTCAGGTTGCTCCCCAAATAGATACTGGGATAAAGATATTGAACTTAGCAGGAATAAATTCTGCTCATCCTGTCTTCAGCCTTTTAAAATTTAAGTATCTAGTCCTAGATAACACTCATGAATTCCTTGTCAGTCTGTGGAGAGCGAATCACATTTAGAGGGCCATTCTGGGGGTATGGTTCAGCATTCACTTCAGTGCAACAGAAATGCAGGCTACTACTCATCTCTCTGTAATTCCTTGTCAAAAAAACATGAGTCACTGTTTTTTGCATAGATCCAACTCATGACCTTACTCTCTGTGCAGGAACACAGATGCTAGGTAACACTGACTAAGGGACACAGTTGGGCGCAACGGGCCAAAGAGTGGGGAAGTGGAACAACAGATTTTGGCATGTGCTTGTGCCCATGTCAGGTCAGAGAGATACTGAAATAGCAGCTTGACTTGGAGGCACTCATCTGTTCAAAATCTGTTGGGGATCAAAATGCCTTAGAAGAGCAAAATTAGGTGAAATTAATCCTGCCCTGCAGACTGTGGGCAAAGAACCACAGTTTCCTCGAGTGCACCAAGGTTATTATAATTTTTAAATTCAATCCCATCCCAGGCTTTTTTTATCACTTTCCTTTTCGTTTGTAATTTAGGAACTGCAGATGAGACCACAATAGAAGGGACTGGTGCTGCTCATGCTTTTGCCCTGATGTTTAGCATTGTAGATGAAAATTTCAGCTGGTACCTTGATGAGAATATAAACACCTTCTGCTTAGAACCAGACACAGTTGACAAAGAGGATGAAGGTTTCCAGACCAGCAACCGAATGCATGGTGAGAAGGACTTCGAGGTAAATGTTGACTTACAGCAATGACCAGGCTCCTTTCAATTCAGTAGGACATTCTCTGTGATGTCTCTCATTTATCTGTGTCAGCAAGGAATGGGTCAGAATGTTGAAGTAGTGTGAAGTAGTGTGTTGATAAAAAAAGTCTTCCTAAAAACAGCATGACACCTGCAGAAAGGAGATTGGACTTTCATGCCCAGCTCTGATATTTGTTGAGCATTTTATCTTAGGCAACAGATATAAGCCTTTTTTTTTTTTTTTTTTTTTT
>VWZN01017767.1:66903-77602 GCA_013396955.1 Regulus satrapa | reverse complement strand
AGTCCTTTTTTTTTTTTTTTTTTTTTTTTGGTCCAGCTGTGAAAAGAGCAAAGAAAGCTGCAGAGCAATTTGAGATTGTATTGAAAGAATTCTCAAAAGGCTTGTGGATGGTGGGCTGGCTGGTATAGCCACTCCTGCCCTTCAGAGATATATTGACCAATGGTACTTTCTGTTATTTGGATATTTGGTGGAATAAGTTAATTCCAGCTATTTCTGTATATTTTCTTTGTTCCAGGGGGTGTAGGAAATAAAATATTTTGCAAAAGAGTCTAATTCTCCTGGTGTCCTGATACATTTTCATGTTTCATGAATCAATGTCAGATGTGGAAGCTGAGGAAGACAGAGCTGACTTCACTGATTTGGCTGATATAATTTTCAAATCTAAATTGCTTGAGCCTGGCATATAATGGTAAATTTATGACTTAGGACAAGAGGAAATAGATTTCAGCCATGTTAATAGCTGCAGAACAAGTTAACTTAATTATCAGGCCTTTTTGGTGATGACTTGCCCTTTGCAACATCTTGATATTACCCAGGATGTTTTTCAGAGACACAGACAGAGAATTTGGGGCATTTGATCATCCAGAACAGTAAGACATGCTCAAAATGCTACTCTTTATCAGGGAGCCTGTGAAGGTCTTATTCAGTGTGAACATTCAGGTAGTTTTTTTTTCTGGGCCAGGAAAGCATCATCCTTAGAAATGGCATCAGAGACACTTTTCTTTCACCTCTCATAAAGTCTCCTGCTCTCATTTTTAGCTATTAACGGTTATATATACGGCAATCTCCCCGGCTTGGAGATGTGTGCTGGCACTCCCATGTCCTGGCACTTGTTTGGCATGGGAAGCGAGATAGACATCCATGCTGCTTATTTCTACGGCCACACGTTCACCAGCAGGGACCAGAGAGCAGACACTGTCGGTCTCTTCCCAGCGACATTCATCACGGCGGAGATGACTCCTGGCAGCCCCGGGAGGTGGCTGATAACATGCCAGGTCAATGAGCACTTACGAGGTACGCGGCCACACATCTCCCTCATCAGCCTCTGTTATGTTTGGAAGAGAAAACCGGGAGAGATTTCCAGGGAAAGCAGGATTTGACACTTTTGTTTTGTGACTTTGGAACAGTTTGCAACTGTTTCACCAGATAAATATCATGATTATGAGTTTAGTCATCAGAAATTATACACGTTAGGCAAATCTTCAGCTAGTATGAATGACTTGGCAGTGTAACTCGTGAGGAAGATTTGCTAGAGCCAGCACTTGCCATACTTCCTAGGCAAACCTGAGATTTTGATGAGCAATGAGAGGAGCTTTCAACACCAATTTTTCATCACAATTTTGGTGTTTTTTTTTTTTTTTTGGTTGTTGTTGTTGTTGTAGATAAGTACTTACACATTTTTAAAAATCATGCCAGCAGAACACTTAATAGCTTTTTGCTTTATGGAAATCAGGTAAAACTTGGCAGTGTTTTCAGAAACCATTATGTGAAGGAATTTGATAGTAATATTGTGATATTTGTGTGCCGGAAGATCCCAAAAGCATGTATCATAAACTATTTGTCATGGCAGCAGGCAATGTATAATTATCATAGCAGAAATGAGTTGGGATAATTTTTTACACATTGATTCCAGTGGGATTTGCATCAGGAAAAACAGACTCAATTCTGACAAGCAACAAATACCTTCAGCAGAAATAACCAGTCTGTATTTCAGTGGAAGTCAGAGGGAGATGATGTTATTTTACAGATTTCTGGAGGTGCTCTGACCTCCAAAATAATTCTGTTTTTTCCATCCTTGTGCAGATTAAGAAATTGAGTAAATAAATCTACTAAAGGCTGTCATTGATGTCCAGGGTTTCACCTGTTGCATGAAGTGTACCAACTTGCAAAGGAAGTATATTGGTATCTGGCCTATTGTAGGCAGAGAATGCATTCTGAAACAGATATTTACTGTAGTAATTGTTTCCAATCCATGTAGCTCCTAGAGAGTTTTGAATGTGCATTTGTATCCATGAGATTGCTGACTCTGCAACTGGTCAGGGACTGTCTCCAGACTCTTTTTCCTCCCAGGTGGCATGGAGGTGCTATATGATGTCCAGATCTGCCAAAAAAACCTGTCTCACTCTTCACTGATCAGTCATAAGAGAAGATATTACATCACTGCTGAAGAAGTGCTCTGGAATTATGGACCTGATGGTTATGATAAATTCACTGGGCAGGGTTTGAACGCCACTGGCAGGTAAGGTTTCTTGTAAACTCCCATTGTGCTTTAAACTCCCAGGAGCCTGTGACACTGCTCCTTCCAATGATTCACATGGGCTCTGTAATTTATTTTAATTGAAAGGCACAAGGAGGAATGGATTTAAACAGCCTTGACAGGAAGCTAGATGCATAACTGTGATGCTTCAAGGGTTGCTTCTGGAAGCACTTATCTTACTCCATTAAATCCATGGGGAAAGTGAGGCATGCCAACCTCAAGAGAGTTAATGACCCTCCATCAACACTCTTCAGGCAGCTTTCACACTTACAATCAGTGCAGTTCACAGGTGCCATAGTGGCAGAATTTTGCCCTCTCATATTACTGATGGAGAAAAATTGCATTAGTTCTCCCAGAAAATCCAACAAGGATTAGACACACATTGAGCACAGTTCTTGCCCTAAGGTAAGTTGATACAGATGTGAAGTAAATCAGGGTTAAACGTAGAAGTTGAATGTACAATGAATGCTCATTTGTTGGCTAATTCAAACCAGTTACATCTTTCCTCATGTGCTAGAAAAGTGTACACAGATTAGAAACTTTGGGGGAAATTTCTTCTCTGTCTTCAGAAATAACTTTATCTGAAATGAAGTGTTCCGCTTGAACTTTCAATTATTTAACCAGCCAAATTTGCTAATTCCACAGTGAATCTGCAAGGTATTTCACACAAGGGACTGACAGAATAGGAGGGCAATACTGGAAAGTTCGCTATGTGGGATATACTGACGCAACGTTCAGTAAGAAGACTTGGTCAGAGGACATGAAGCACCTGGGAATACTTGGTACAGTGAATATTTTCCCCTCCTGTCATTATATCAGGCTTGAATGTAGAACCATCTGGAGTCAGAGGGGAATTTAGTGCACGCAGCTTTCTCCTGATGAAAATACACTGGAGAGCAGTCCTTCTAACACCTTTCCTCACTCTGTTTTTTAAGGCCCTGTAATAAAAGCTGAAGTGGGAGATACGGTGCTGGTTACTTTTGCCAACAAAGCCAGAAGAAGCTACAGCATTATGGCCCATGGTGTAAGCTTCAGCAAGCTGTCGGAAGGTGCTCCCTACTTAGACGGTAAGTTTTGGCTACACTACTGTGTTATCACATCCAGAATACCTGAGTCCAAAAATCTGCTACTGAACTCTGCAGGTTTGTCTTTTTGTGAGGCTAAGGCACAGAAAGAATGATTTGATTAGTTTGTATATACCCTTCATGTCACAATCAATGGGACTCCACAGTCTGCAAATGCGATAGTTCTTATCCTTGGATATGTGCCAGACAAGACATCTAAAACTAGCTGAGGTCTATGTTGAACAAAAGTCACAAGCGCAGTCCGATTTCTATTAGTTCTAATCTAATATTTCTCTGTTGCAAGAAGTGGATCTCCTCTGGACACACTCCAGCATTATGGTTCTTGGGATCTGGCATGATGGCCCTGCTGAGTGTTTGGCTATAGCTAACTACATGGTCTCAGCAGCATCTCTCCCATTTGTCTAATTCTGGCTGGGCATTGCCCTTGCTTTACTTGTCAGGACCATCAGTTTCAAAGGCAGCTTTTATTTGATCACCCTGGAACATGAAGTAGTGATAATCTTTATTAATTCTCATAAATACTTAAATGCTGAAATGGAGCACTTATTAAAATCTTCCTCTCATTTTGTGCAAGAACAGGGTCTTATCATCTAAGTTTAACTATTGAATGTTAA
Source organism: Regulus satrapa (assembly GCA_013396955.1). NCBI lineage: Eukaryota > Metazoa > Chordata > Aves > Passeriformes > Regulidae > Regulus > Regulus satrapa. Next base: position 73,646 of record VWZN01017767.1, on the reverse strand, counting down.
ATATCATGTTTAATTGGTAGGCATCTGTTACAGTCAGTGACAAGAAGACCCTCTGGAGAAGTGATTCTGTCTCCACCAACCACATAAGTCTAGAGTTTGAGTTAGGATACCAAGCTTGAGATGGCCCAATTAAGGTGAGATTAATCCCACTCATAGCATCTACAGAGACAATGCTTTGGTCTCTGAAAAAGTTTTTGCTGTATTTTCAGCATTGAAATGTCATTTTCTTGTTGCCTAAATTTCTTTGTTTCCACTACAGTGCAACAAAAGAAACTCATGGGACATAATCCCTCTTTTGAAAATTGTGCTGAGAGAGAATTAGGTCAACATGTAAAACTCGTCATAAAATATAATCAATGAAAAAGGCTTTATTAAATTGTTGTCTCTTGTTCCTGACCTTGCAACTCAACAAATTTGCCTGGAGGCAAAACATAAAAAACGCAAATGGCATGAGCTCAGCCTTGAAGTTATCTGCACAGATCCTAATGCCACCCATGAAAGAGATAGTTCTCCAATGGAAGTGCAGCTTCCTGCCTGCTGATCTGTTGTGCTTTCATTTAACAGTCCCTTCAGCACTGCACACTTTAGTGTGCAGCAAAATCAACCCAAAACTTACAATTCAGCAGCCATGTCAGCTAGCATATCACTGGGTCTTTGGAGAGAAACGTGACTCTGGATTCATCAATAATCTTTCTGTCCCTTCTTCTCTCCTTTTAACTCCTGTGGATTTCCATTACATGTATCTATAACTGTCTACATGCATCAATCCTGTAGTTATACATGCAGAGGCTGTAAGTTTATGCTGAGGGTAAATAATTTTTCAGAAGTTGCGCATTGTCTAAGTGGAGCTTACTCATGTGAAAACACTATAAATAAAACTACTTACATCTAGAGATGTCTGCAGATATTTTTTTTTCAATGCTCTCAGGAAATACCCTTGCATGTTGCTTTTGACACTTGTTAGTCTCAGAGGGCTTTTGACTTCAAGTCCGTGTCTGCCCCATTGAGGATTGTTGCAGGATAAATCCAATAGTATCAGATACTGTGGAAGTTATACTCTGCTTTCTATTGCAGTTTGCAGCAAACAGTTGTGCTCAGATGTAATATTGTTATTTTCCCTTGTGTCTAAGTTTCTAAGATTTTTTTTTTGAGTACTAGAGACTGACTGTGCTGAGAAAATGTAGACAATGGATGCTTAAGCATAAAAGAAAATCTAAATCCACCCTTTGCATGGCAGCAGACAATGACCCAAATCCTTTAAAAGTAGCCTCCAACAAAGAAGAATATCATCCACTCTCTGGAGATGCTGACAAAGGCTCCTGTGCACTGCTACAAAATCAAAAAGAAACAATTACCAGGATCAGATTTGTTTTGAATTTCCAAAGAGCTCCAGCTCCAGCTCCACTCACTAACATAATTGATTTGTTGGTGCTTAATGAAAAGCAGAGTCTGAGTTTGTGACACAGATAAATTCCATGTTAGGGCAGGTAAGCTACCAACATTAGAGGAAGCCATTTAAGCATCAGGATGAGCTCTGCATGTCTTGTCTGATTGAATCCAGATAATCCAACATAAGGATTATAAGCGTCATAAGGTGTCTGAGTGGAGCAGCTGTACTTGTTCCATGGGGAATGGGCTCTGTTGTCCCTGGCAAGGGACTAGGGTGAGATGTTCCAATGGCACAAACCATGGGATTTCCACAGGAATCAGCAGCTATGCCTGACTTCCATCTAATTCTTGTAGTCAGGAAGACAAAGCCTTCCTGTAAACTTGGTGCATCTCAACTTTCTTTCTACAGGCTACATGAAGCCAGGAGCTCATGTCAAGCCAGGTGAAACCTTCACGTACAAATGGAGGGTGCCTGAAAATGGAGGTCCAACAGAGAGTGATCCCCCATGCCTGACCTACCTGTACTATTCAGCCACCGATGCTGTCAAGGACACCAACTCTGGCCTCGTGGGACCTTTGCTGGTCTGTCGGAAGAACACCCTGAATCACGACGGGACACAGGTGCCCAGCCTGGATGTCTGCTTGTCCCTAGGGGCAGGGCAGTGCACTGGGGGTTCCCATACAGGCAATTTGTCCAGTTCCCAGCTCAATTTACAGAGATTAAATAAATGTCATTTCTGGGGGTAAAAACTGATCTAAGGGGATGGTTAAGAAGACAAAATCGTCATTCCCTAATATCCTGGCTCTTCCCTAGCTTTTCTGTCTTTTCCATGCAAATAATAACTCTTTTCACACCACATAATGGACACTTTATTTATCCTTCTGGCTGATGAAAAGGTGCCAATTCCTGTCTCTATGCAGACTTAGTAAGAAAGTGGCTTCGGGAAAAAGAAATCTTTGTTATAAAATCCTATTCATTTTTATTGAATAGACTTTCATTTTTTATGTCTTGTCTACCTTCTTGTCTACAGAAAGGAATAGACAGAGAATTTTACCTCCTCTTTTCAATTTTTGATGAGAATGACAGCTGGTATCTGAACAAGAATATTGAAGCATTTACTGGAGACCCTTCAAAAGTAGATGAAAATGATGCTGATTTTGTGGAATCCAACAAAATGCATGGTATAAAATATCTAATATCTGTTAATTATACCTTTTATTCAGTCATATTAGGAAGATGAGTTGGCAGGTTTTATCATCATTCATAGCTATCTGCCCTGCACTGGAGAGTGAGCTGCAAAGCTGTCAGTCAGCTTTGGCCAGCTCCTGATGCCCTTGGCGTGCACGTTGAAACCCCAGTCACAATGGCAATGAATTGGCATCTATCTACCAACTACGTCTGGAAAAAGGGAACAGAGCATTGGTTTTAGATACAATACTTAGTTCTATAAAAAGGCACAATGCCAGAGACAGGCATCAGCTGCTGAAGAAGCCAAGGTTCAGTAGCATTTTAAATTTCACTGCTGGCTTTGGTGCTGATTCATGCAGTGAAGTCTACCTGCCCTGCTCTGCCATCTCTTATCTGAGCAGTGGCCACCTCTGGAAGAGGAGATGCAAAGATTAGGGGAATGGCCAAAAATATTTTACAACATCATTTCTGGAGATAAGTATCTGACTTCAGCATGGATCTCCTCCAAGGTGTCCCTGGAATGACAGACTTGAGCAAATCACATAACCTATCTTTGCTTTAGATATACATTGTTAGAGAACTCTGGGGCTTTCTGGACCCATCTATTTTATTCTTCTGCTATGAGATGGATCTCATACCGAAGTTTTGTTCTTTTATAGCATCTTTCACATGTTGATCACAGAGAACATTTGAGGAGTTTAGCCTCGTAACACCCTTGTAAAAGAAAGATATACATTTAGGATGTAAAGGTGGAAATCAAAGATCAAAATGACATAAAAAGGCTCCACCGACTGAATTTGTAACCCAGACTCTTGCTGGCTCTCTCCACAGCCTTAATGACCTAGTTATACATTCTCCAGGCTGAAAGGATGTACCAAATTTGTACACTTGGCTGGTGTGCGGAAGGTACACTGAAAAGCTGAGAGGAGGAGTGCTACGTCACTGCAAAGGGCTATTACAAGATTTAACAGGCTAAAACCAAAGAGGTAGAAGTTCTGAGTTTATAGAAATAGCACTTAGATGTAATTTGGCATCCTCCAATGCTACCTTTGCTTTACAAAATGCCCCTTTAGTGACTTTCTGAGTTGTGAGTCTCTGGCCAGGTAGGTGGTAGGAGGCTCTGTGATGGATTTCTGAGGACCTGTTGCTAACCAGGATTTTTTCCTTCTCCTCCAGCTGTCAATGGCTACTTGTATGGCAACCTGCCAGGTCTGACCATGTGCAAAAATGACAAGGTCTCCTGGCACCTCATTGGGCTGGGCAGTCGCTACAACATGCACGGGGTTCATTTTCAAGGAAACACCATCGACTTGAGAGGGACGACAAGGGATGGGCTGGCCTTGTTTCCTCATTTATCAGGGACAGCACTAATGCAGCCAGACCATGTGGGTATGTTCATGAACTGATTTTGATTGTGTGGCACCTGCAGATACCAAACATCACAGACAGTGAGATGCTCTGTTCTGCACAACGAAGCTGAAAAGTATGGAAAGAGACCCTGGGGACCTGGCATGGATGGCTGAGAAATCAGGCTGGATTACTTTTCTGGGAAGATGTATAAATCAAATATGCATGTACACACAGGCTAAGAGGCTTTAATGACCTGGGGATGAGCAGAGCAGCAGGCAGATAGCGAACAGGATGCTCACAGAATTTTATAATTCTCCAAACAGACTTTATAGAAAAGCAAATTCACTGCCATGTGAAGAGTCAGCATCATTTAAGGTATTTTAGGACTTACAAAAGCTTTTCAATAATAGTCAGTCTTCAGGAGTTTCTTCAGAAGCTTATACATTAAAGGTACTTTTAAATCTCATGGGTAATCCAGTGATTCATACTTCAAACTAGGAGAGTATGAGTTGTTTGCTGGACACCAAATAATCTTCATAATATAGACTACAACATTACTTTTCTTTACATTGGTTCAACTCTGTTTAAATTAACAGAGTCATCAGGGTTATACACAGCTATGCCAAGGGCCATCTATGGCCAGACACCTGACAGAAATGTACATTGGAGTTGTGTATGGGCCAGGATAGACCTCTGTTGCAGATGCCTGTAAGACAACTGAATTTTTTCTTACACAAATCCCAAACATTTCCACTACTTGTTATGAAACTGCACTGTAGGATTCACACAAAATGTGATGTGTTACTATGATTATGATTATGATTATCAACTATTCTAAGGGATTATTAATTTTTGACTAACCTTCTACTGGCAATAAGAGAAATAGAACGAATTACCAGATCTTTATAATCACCAATGCATGTGTGATTTTCTAAAATTACATGTTATTTATCTTTTTCATCACTTTTGCCTCTGAAGCACAGAAAATTGACTGATATCTAGTCTGGACAGAGCTATATTTCTTATTTTGATTCTATCACTGACTCACATGCAAAGCAGCTGTGAAAGTATTTTCCTCCTTTACACAGTGCTAGCAGGTGGAACTGTACAGGACAACATCACAATCAGTTTCTGCTTGAGTAAATGGAGAGGAGAGAAGGAGAGTATAAATATTAAAATCTGTCCATGAATATGTCAAAATATGCTCACACAATCACTACTATCTTTGACCACCAGAGCTACCAAAAAAAAAAAAAAAAAAAGCCCATGGTGTGTGTCTTGGCCTTTTATGGAAGGAATGCAAAGGGTCAGAAAGTTACAATTTACCTCAACCGTGCAGATAGATAAATGGTTATAAGCAGACATTTCTGTATAGTGGATCTATATCTGCATTGCAGAGCCCCTCCACTGGCCTGATTACACCAGACAAACTTGCAGGGGCTTGGTGGAGAGCCTCTTGTACTGAAGGCTGTGTTTCCGGGACCAGCATGCCTGAAACACAGCCCTTGTTTCTCCATGCCTTTACTGAATTTTGCAATGAATGCTTCCTCCTACGTCTTCTTGTGTTCCTTATGGGCATGTCTGCGGCAAGCTTGCTGGCAAGCTTATTCCTGCTGCCAGACTTCTGAGTGCTGAGTGCTAAGTTTACTTGGCCAAGCTAATCTAACTCAAATAGTTAGATGTAGTTTATGTTGGTTTTTGAGCAAAGATGGAGCAGGCCAGTTTTTCCTATGGAGCAAAACGAGGTCAAGTCCTGCAGGGTCCTGCACTTGGTTTACAATAACCCCATGCAATGCCGAAGGCTGGGGGCAGAGTGTCTGGAAAACTTCTCAGCAGAAGAAGACCTGGAGGTGCTGGTCAGCAGGAGCTGAACATGATCCAGAGTGTGCCCAGGTGGCCAAGAAGGCCGATGGCATCCTGGCCTGGATCAGCAGGGGTGTGGCCAGCAGGGCCAGGGCAGTGACCGTCCCCCTGTGCTGGGCACTGCTGAGGCCACAGCTCCAATCCTGTGGTCAGTTCTGGGCCCCTCTCTGCAAGAAGGACATTGAGGGGCTGGAGTGTGTCCAGAGAAAGGCAAGAGGGCTGGAGAAGGAGCCTTCTGGAGCACAATTCTGACGAGAAGTGGTTGAGGGAGTGTTTAGCCTGGAGAAAAGGAGGCTCATAAGGGGTGTTCTCACTCTCTATAACTACCCAGGAGTTAGTCTCCTCTCCCAAATAGTAACAAGTGACAGGAAGAGCAGAAATAACCTCAGGTTGCATCACAGAGCTTTAGTTCATTGGAGCATGCTGCCCAGGAAGTGGTTGAGTCACCATCCCTGGACACATTTAAAAGATTGTAGATATGGCATTTAGGTTTAGTGGTAGACTTGGCTGTGCTGGGTTAATGACTGGCTTGATAATCTTGGAGGTCTTTTCCAGCCTAGAATATTCTATCATTCTATTTAGTCTATCACTCATGTACATCCCCTTGCTTGACTTTCCATACAGCACCATAGATTAGGATTGAGGACAGATCAGAGATGTACACAGGACATAATTTGCCAAGCTGCTTGTAAGGCTTTTAAATTGCTTAAATTGTCATGTGCTTTTCTTTCCAGGCACATTCAAAGTGGTTTGCAGGACTTTTGATCATTTTGTTGGTGGGATGAAACATCTCTACGAGGTCAGCAACTGCCGCAACACCACCCAAGCCCAGCAGCAGCGTGGAGCCATGAGGCTCTACTACATCGCTGCAGAGGAAGTTGAGTGGGACTATGCCTCAAATAAGAGCTCAGCACCAAAGATTTACAACATCAGCAGCTATGAGGAAAGGTAC
>VWZN01017767.1:51735-65406 GCA_013396955.1 Regulus satrapa | reverse complement strand
CTTTTCCAGCCTAGAATATTCTATCATTCTATTTAGTCTATCACTCATGTACATCCCCTTGCTTGACTTTCCATGCAGCACCATAGATTAGGATTGAGGACAGATCAGAGATGTACACAGAACATAATTTGCCAATTTACAAGCTGCTTGTAAGGCTTTTAAATTGCTTAAATTGTCATGTGCTTTTCTTTCCAGGCACATTCAAAGTGGTTTGCAGGACTTTTGATCATTTTGTTGGTGGGATGAAACATCTCTACGAGGTCAGCAACTGCCGCAACACCACCCAAGCCCAGCAGCAGCGTGGAGCCATGAGGCTCTACTACATCGCTGCAGAGGAAGTTGAGTGGGACTATGCCTCAAATAAGAGCTCAGCACCAAAGATTTACAACATCAGCAGCTATGAGGAAAGGTACCCAACCCAAAAAACAGTTGCAGGCACAGGACACACTTATAGCGGAGGGGGAACTTTGAAGCACCATTTCATGAAGCCAGCCTTGTATTTTTTAGGAGGAACTCTTCATCAAACATAATATGAAAAAATGTAAAGTCAGAGCCTCTCAGATTAGACTAGTTCATAGGCACCAAATACTTTCATTTCAGAGTGTTTAATAATGCTGTTGAATTCAAGAAGGCTTCCAAGTTTGTGTTACAGCCCTGGCTCAACCTTACAATGATAACCCCCCAACCCCCACCTCTTCGTCACTCTCCCCAGCCTTGCCATCCCAGAGTTCTGGTTTCATAGAGGAGAAAGTCAGGCATCTGTTCCAGATGTGAGCTCCTGTAGGCAATGCAGATGCATGAAGGGGGTGCTGAGCCTGCTTTCCTGCTGCATGGTAGCCCCGAGATCCCCTGAAAAGATCAGAACATAAGTAATCCTGCAAGTGAATCACTGTACTGTGTTAAGGAATAAAAAAACTTGTGAAAAAAAATGCACATTCCAGATCATGTTGTACAGACTGGTCTCTGAGGACACTTTGGTAAAAGACACTCTGAGGACACTTTGGAAAGCAAAAAGGAGCATATGTAAAAAATAAATCTTAGAAAAGCATCTGGGAAACTGCTCCTTGTACAGAGGAAGAGGAGTCTGCAAAAAATACACCAGAAGAGTCACAGGTGATGATGTGAGTTTAAAGAAAACATAAAGTCCAGTACTGTCAAAGGGCGCTGTTGCACACATAATTCACTACACAGTAAGCAGTATCCCTGGGACAGCTTTTTGGCTTTATTTAGTATATTGTGAGGCAACCTTGCAACTCTCCTGCCAGCAGTGCCTTGGAGATGAGCTGCCAGGAGACAGCTGCTCCCAGAAGAGGGTGAACACTCAGCTGCATAGATGGTTGTGAGTGTCCTCTGCTGGTGAGTCAGCCCTCTGGGATCCCATGGGAGCAGCAACAAACCGAGGGTAAACGTAGAAAGCATCCTCTTCCAGGTGCAGAATGGGAAATGCATTTCTCCTTTTATCATCATGCTGGGAAAGCATCCAACCTGTGCAGGACACAGCAGCAAGAGTAAAGCAGCTCCCTCTTATCTCAGATGCTGGTGTTTTTGCAGGTCAAGTTTTGTTTATCATCTTCCTGTGGCTGACTAATAGCCAGGATAGCAAAAGCAGCCATCATGATAAGAAGATTCAGGGGTCCAGGGACAGGCAGTATCTTTTATTGGAGTGACCCGATGCAGCTGGAGAGGGTAGACGAAAACACTCTCATCTTGAACTATACCTCTGCTCTGGCAGCTCTGGATCTGAAAGATTTTGTGTTGCTAAAATTCTTGGAGAGTGCAACTTATCTGCAGCTTTACCTGTTTGAAGAGGGTGTGCATTCAGTGAGGGTTATCACTCTTGCTATTTGCTATTTAAAACCTCTTGCATCTCTCAGAGCCTTCACATCCATCAGCACACTGGATCGAGCTGTACATTTTTCATTGAATCTATTGTGCATAACATAACAGCTACTAGCTTTCAGATATGAACGCTTCAGTGCTTTTACTGCCTTTTTATTTTGCAGCTATGGGCATGTTTTTCTGAGCCAAGCAGAGGACCTGATCGGTTCAAAATACAAGAAAGTGGTTTACAGGGAGTACACAAGTGGCAACTTCACACAGCACAAAATGAGGACAGAAGAGGAGGAACACTTGGAAATCCTGGGCAAGTAGATCTCATGTCTCACAGACCAAGCCTGTGGTCAGCAAGAGGACTGCTTTCCAAAAACTAAGATGTTTTCTAGCTTTTAAAAGATGGAAATAAGGAACACTGATGCCTATTTCAGGTATCAGTGATTTTACAGACCATTTATGTAATTGCTGAGTGTAAAAGATCTTTTCCAAACTAAAGAATTCGTTCTTGAACATGAATAAGGATTATTCTAAGGAGTGCTATAATGGCAATTCCAGGATTCTTCAGAGCTTGTAACATGGAGGAGACTCTTGTAAACAGATTAAGATAATATTAAGGAGACGGATTTGCTTTTGTGATTGGACAAGACATAATTTTATCCATCATAAAATAACCCTCAGCTCATGCTTTTTATGGGGTGAAAAGCAGGCAACAACTGGTCATAAAATACTCATAGAATCATAGAATATTTACAGTTGGAAGATCATTGAAGTCTGACTCCTGGGCCTGCACAAGATCACTCCATGTTCCGCAGAGTAAATACTTGAACTCTGTCAGGCTGGTGCTGTGACCACTTCCCTGGGTTGCCTGTTCCAGTGCTCAGACACCCTCTGGGGGAAGAACCTTTTCCAATATCCAAACTAAGCCTCCCCTGATACAGTTTCATGATGTTCCCTCGGGGTAACCTTCTCTAGGAATATATTTATAATTTCCCTTTTTGAAGGACAAGAGTTAAAAAAAAAAAAAGTTTAAAGCACAGCAATTACCAGCTTAAGATTTTGAAAGATTCAAAATATCCTCAGGAATTTTTCCTTAAAAAACAGCTCTCCAAAGACCTGTCATCTGAAAGAACAATTCTCTTCATTGACTGAAAAGAGATTATTTATACAAACACAACTTTCCATCAGCTGAAATCAAACAATTTTGGTAGCTTTCCTGGAAGAATAGAAAAGCCCAAGGGTTTTGATAGAGACCTTGGCTCTCCTCCTAGGCCAAGCTATTGAAAGTTTGTTGAATTCAGAAAAGCAGCATTAATCACTGGCATCTTCTGTTTGAACTTAGGGCCATTACTCCATGCTGAGGTTGGTGATTCCGTACTGATCGTGTTTAAGAACAAAGCCAGCAGGCCTTACTCGATAAGTGCACATGGTATAGAAGAAGTGGGTTGTGAAGAACAGCCTGAGACGCCAATTACCCTCCCTGGTAAAGCTCTTTTTTGTTTGTTTGCTTTTCCCCTTCATTTCTTTGAGCTACAAAGGCTGTATATAAAAGTATTTTAGCACATGATTGATACCTCTTTCAAACTTGTCCATATTTATATACTCTCCCAGGCATAATACGCTCAACACTTATTCACCTACAGTTCTGAGTTGCAATGCATGTAGGTTTTTGATCAAGTAAGCATGTTCAGGCAGAGAATGACCCTTCATTCCTATCAGTGGTAGAAATAGGAATGTAATATCAGTGGACAACTTCCCAAAGGCAGAGAAGCAGGCACATAATAATAGCAAGAGAAATCTGAGCCAGTGCTGCATTTGGCACCAGACTGACACTCTAAAAATGCTTTAAAAACTTTAAAATTCAGAGGTAAGAATTGCAGATGTTAATATTAACTCTGCCTCTCTCAAGCTTCAGAGAATTGGCATTTGCATTCAGAGTTATGCATAAAATGACAAATGCAGCTGTCAAGCAAATTAATAACCATTGTTATTAATGGTTAGTTAATGGAAAAGTGCACCAAATATGTCTCAGTTTCTAGTGAGGAAAAAAGCTTTTCATATAGAAAAACTCCTGTTAAACGTTTTGAAATTCTTTTTTTTTTTTGGTTGGGTTTATGTTCTAAGAAGGAAGTAAAACCAAGGCATTACAGTAAATCCAAAATGCACACATCTTTGCTTTTCCAACACCTATGAATTTTTTTTCACAATATTTTTGAACTTCAGTGTGAAAATAAATGAAAAGAAATTTTGTTGTAATAAAGCTCTTTTCAAGCTGAAATTTCTTTCCTGTGAGCAGCTGTATCTGTACAGTACAATTACACAGAAACCAATGTCCAAATATGAGCCAACATCTGCCTTGCTGGAGTTTGATAAATGTATACCTGGTTAATAGATGGGGGAGAGGAAAAAAGAGGAAGTGATTTATACACAATTCCCTTGTTTTGTTATTTGCTCCATGATGTTGTTGATGCAGTTAGGCTGGTGGTTGAGATGTGACAATGGGAACTACTGTCATGTCTCCTGTGTCCACACGAGAGCAGGCTTGGGATGAGTTAGGTGAGGGAAACTGTCTGTGAGATAGGCCAAAAGTGTTCTTCAGCAAGGTGTAAGGACTGACTTTTCCTTAGGAAAAGATCAGTTAATATTGAAATGAAATCCCCGAAAATAAGTATTTCTGGGTACCTCAGTCCCCACCACAATCATCTAGAAATCCTCACTGTCTTTCTTTATAGGCCAGTCTGGACTGCTCACCCCAAACTTGCCAAAGAAAGTCTAATTCTACTAAATCTTAAATCAGTCATCAGATAGATTTGCATCCTGACAATGTGTACTCCTGAGAACACTTCCAGCTCCTAAAGAAACTGTGGGGGGCATGATAAACAGATGCAGGGAATATATCCACAGCAGCCTATGCTAAACCACCTCTCATCTGCCACAGCTTTGTTCTCTCCATTCTTCCATTTAGCCAGAAGAAAAAAAGGGAGAAAACATCAATTTTCCTCATGGCTATTGCTATTGCTCTTTTCAGGGGTTATGCTTAATTTGCACTTCAAAGATAGGTCTTCTGTGCCTTCTGAAGTGTGTCAGCTTTTAAGTTGGGTGGAGATTTTTTCCATCTACAGCCCCGAACATCCTGAGGTGGGGAGAAAAAAGCAAGGAAGGTGTGGAGGCCTATCACCAGCCTCCCTTCTCAGATCACACCCTTTAAAAAGAGGTGATGACATATAGGTTAGATACAGGTGGATGAGGAACACTTCCATGGCCTATGTCTCCATGACATGGTGCTTATCCTGTAGGAGTAAACGATATTACAATACTTACATGAGACCCATCTCATATTGCATGAGCGTTGAGAGTCCCCATTTCTTTGTTTTTGGAGTTACGGCTATACAATAAAACGCATTGCTACATGATACATAAACAGTGTAGTGGTTCAGTGACGCAAAACAAGGCTCAGTCACTCCCCAACCCTTTAGGCTTGAAAGCTCTCCTTGTCTAGATGTCCACAGATATTGCCAGCTGTTGGATTGTAACTGTACTAAAACCATGGTTCTGTGATTTCCTTGTTTTCACCCGACTCACAGCATGTCCCATCATACTCTTGGCTGTTGCCATCCTGAAAGACTTTTGGGACAGAGATTGCCTGGTTCAACATTTCTCCACCCCTTAAAAGGGCAAGGTGTTGACCACATCTTGGTCTCCTATCCTTTCCTGCAGTACCAGCAAAAAAGCAAAGCAAGGAAACACAGCATAGGCAGTTCACCTGAACACAAATGTTTGTTTGTTCAGTGTAGTGAAATGATCCTCACTCAAATAGATCATTTCCTCATCCATTTTTTACGGGTTCTTTATAAATCAGAGGTCAGGAGATTTCGTCTCAGGGATGATGTGGCAGAGATGATAACATCTGGGAAGGGACAGAGGTTCTCTGGTAATTGCTTTGGAGCAAGGTCTTATCTGTAAGAGGAAAGAACCTCTCTGCTGCTCCCACACAGCAGGTTGGTACATATTCAGCTCTCCTATCTGGGCTCCCAGCTGACACTCTTCTGCAGCACCCTCTGCAAAATCCCAGTGGCAACTGCCACTTCTTTTTGCCCTTTTCAATTGAGAAGGTCCAAGAAACATTTTCCGGGCTTGGCTCCCAGTGTTTCAGCTGACCATAAGCATCAGCAGCCAAGATCGCTGAATTACTACAAGTTTTGCCAAGTGGAAAGATGAAGAGTCTTGTCTGTAAACTTCCTTCTTTGGGATGCCACTTTTCTCAGTATCATTTGCAGATCTTTTTTCCAGAGCAGTATGCCTTAATTTACACCACTGGAATCTCAGTGACATCCTGGAAGACAAAATCATATCCCTATCCCAGTGCTGCATGCTTCCACAGGTAGTTTTGATTTCCAAAGGCAAATTTTTGATGAGGAGGGTAAGAGGTCCGAGTTAGATACTATTCAAAGTCTTTAATACTTAGCTGCTCAAGGTAAAATTGTTGTCTCTCTGTTTCAGGGGAAATAAACACCTACAGATGGAACATCCCAGAACAATCCGGTCCTGGCAAAACAGATCCAAATTGTATCACTTGGGTTTATTATTCAACAGCAAATTTTGTTAAGGTAACCAAGAAATGGCCACTAAAGCTTGCATTGCTTTGGCTAACACATTATGCCCTGTGTATGGCTTCTGAAAGGATCCTGCTTCTCAGCTGGAAGAGGACCACAGGCTAGAGAAACCATTTACAGAGCTAGATGCTTTGTCCTCTTTACTAACAGTTGCACATGCCTGGGTAATTTAATCTAGAGAAATCAAAGGTATACACCACAGTAATGTGATTTCCTCCTTAAAGAATAGTGGAAGGGATTTGGGGTAAAGACAAAACGTTGGACAAAATCACAGAATCACAGAATGAGTAAGGTTGAACGGGACCACTGGAGATCACTGCTTCGGTAAATTACCAGAAAGGCACATAGAGAAAGAAGTTTTTGATCAGATTGATTTTTTTTTTCTCATCTGCTAGGAAAAAGCTATTTAATCTTCAGTTAATCTATATCTATTTCATAACTGGATAAAGTGAAAATCTGTAATAAATGTATTTATTTTATTTCAGGACACATACAGTGGTCTGATTGGGCCTCTTGTAGTTTGCAGAAAAGGAACTTTAGATGAAAGAGGTCTAAGGAAAGACATAGATCGTGAATTTACTCTTCTGTTTATGGTGTTTGATGAAAATGAATCCTGGTATTTGAAAGAAAATATTGAAACATACCTTCATAAGGATCCTGATGATTTTAATTCCACGAAGAACTTTGTAGAAGGCAACAGCAAGCATGGTATGTAGGATTTGGCAGCAGCAGCCAAGAGGAAAGAGGTTTACTTTTCACAGCCCTTTTAGGAAGGCATTGGACTTAGCCTGCACTTATCCAACCATGTGACAGTTTCATAAACTGCCATGCTGGAAACAAAAAAATTTCATGAGGCTCAGCCAAGGTATTTTCCTTACAAGATAGTTTACTCTTACACTTGTGGGAAGAGACTGCCCTGCCAGAATTTCCTTGCTGTTTGGGAGCTGTGCTTCTTCAAGGCTTGTTTTTCAGGAGCATGGGGATGATATTTTAAAACTGTGGCTGTATTTTCAGCCAGTCCAGGAACCAGGCAGAATAGACTGGATGGGGACACACACAGCCCTGGCAAAGCAAACTTTTCTTTCTACAGCTGGTATCCATTTTAGGCAACAATTCTATTCCCTCTTTTTCTATGTAGCTTCTCAGCATAAATCCAGTTTGCTCAGGAGTTCAGTCTCAACCAGTAAAAAACCAGTTTGATGCTCCGTAAGACAGAACAATATTTGCTGATGTATAAGTACACAATTTGGAAACTGAAACAAAAGCATGTCTGTCTCACTGCAGTGGCAGTGATCACTGTGGACAGCACTTGTCCTGCACACATATGGCTGTCCCCTCTTGGCCTGAGCATTCCTGAAAATGTAAAGGGTGCCTGAAGTAGAGGCTATAATCACCCACACCATGGCCAGTTATTAATCATTCTTATTTTGTCTTTCTTCCAGCAATCAATGGGAAGATTTACAACAGTCTCTTGGGTCTAACAATGAATGAGGGTGATAGGACGAACTGGTATTTGATAGGAATGGGCAATGAAGTGGATATCCACACAGTTCACTTCCATGCACAGACTTTCATCTTCAAGGTTGGTAAAATAAATCAAAGTAAAACTTTTATGGTGTGATGGAAAATTTATGAGAAAAATAAACAAACAAAAAATTCCATATTTCCAGCCTGGTTTTGCCACTTCGGCACAGAGCCCTGGGCTGATGTTGAGATTGATGGGAGTTTTGCATTTGAAGGAAATACAAAATTAATGAGATCCTTGCAAAGCTCCTATTACTGTAGCAGAGGACATGCTTAGGTGGGTTAAAATATGAGATGACCCATAGGTGTAAGGGAAGATACAGGGAGGAAATTAGAGTTATGCTGGGTTAGAGTATGGTTTTATGCCGTGACAGTTTGCCACTGGCAGGACTACCTGAAAAATCTATCTTTCAAAGAAACACCTTTGCTTAACCAACTGTCAAAGTCATCAGGAGGGGTCTGCTGTTTTTTTTATAATGGATTAAGTAAGAGGTGTCCACAGACCTCAGTTTCTGTGGATGATGCTCATTAGAAATGTACAAGAAGCATTTGATCTATCTTGAGGAGCTGGAAGTCTAACTGGAATATTTCAGTGCCCATGGGGGAAGTATTTGGGGCACAACTCTCACAATTCTGGTTTTGCTTTGGCACAGACAGATAAGGACCACAGAGGAGACGTATATGACCTTTTCCCTGGGACTTTCCAGACAGTTGAACTCATAGCAGAAAACCCTGGAACGTGGCTTCTGCACTGTCACGTGGCTGATCACATCCATGCTGGCATGGAGACAACCTACACCATCAATAAATCAGGTGCAGTATCAGAAACATCCTGGGACTCAGAGGTGGTATTGCAGCACAACTGCACGGAAGGCAGGGACTAAAGGAAGAGAGCTCACCTGTGCACTGGTAGGAAGCACCTGCACTGCCATGGCCAGTTAGCAGTGGTAACAGACAGGACAAACATCCCTAGTGACATGGCAAAGACAACAGTCTTTGGTGCACTTTGCTGCATCTTGAAAGCAGCTGGTGCTTCACAAGTGCCCTTCTGAAACAGTGGCAGCCTAGGGACCATTTGTCATTTAAAGGTGGTGCAGAAGACATCTGAAAAGCTTTTTTTCAGCGTTTTTGCCACACTGTATGGGAGCGCCTACTGTCTGGCATGGTGCTGCTTCCATCCTGACCCCTGATGTCTTGCAGAGCTGTTTGGGCTCCTCCCTGCACAGGCAGACACCAGCTGGGATACAAGGAGCTCCAGAAAACAGTTGTTCATCTTGTCCAAGAAATAGGTGATCTCTTGACTAAGAAAAGTTGGCAAACTTTCTGAGTGGTGCTTGTCCCTTCCAACATGTGGCAACTTCACATATGAGTGAAGCCAAAAGTGTTTTGTGAGCCTCTCCCATCTCATAACTTCACTAAACATCTGGACCCAGCATCTCCTGCCTAGGTCCCCACTGTGCTGGCTACACTCCTCTATCAGAGTTGAAACAGTGCCAGTAGGCACACCTCATATCTATAACCCTGTAGCAGCACAATAACAAATGTAGATGCCAAAGGTAGCCAAAATACTCCTTCCTTGGATATGATGAATCTATTTGATTCCACATATTCACGCAGGCTGTGAGATTTCCAATGGACAAGCAAATGCAGAACTGAATAATGGAAAGATTTGGGTTGGAAGGGACCTTAAAAATCATCTCATTCCAACCTCCCTGCCATGGACAGGGACACCTTCCACTAGATCAGGTTGTTCAAGGCTCCATCCAGCCTGGCCGTGCATGCTTCTAGGAATGGGGCATCCACACCTTCTCTGAGCAACCTGTTCCAGTGCCTCACCACCCTCATCATAAAAAATGTGCTCCTTATATCCCATCAAATCTACTCTCTTTCAGTTTAAAAGTTACTCCTTGTCCCATCACTACAGTAAGTAGTGGAGTAACACAGATGCCTACAGAGAAGGGGAATGTTGCCCATGGAACTGCCCAGAGGAACAGCTGTGATGATCTAATTAAAATTTCTGTTCAGATCAACAAGGTAGAAATAATGAAATAACATCAACTCTACTTTTTCAAAAGTGAAAAAATATTTTTTAAGGTTTTCAACATAATGATGCTTTTTTTTTTTCTCTCTGAGAAGAGAGACAAGAGTGGGAAGTTCCTTCAGAAGGAGGACACACAACTGGAGCATACAATATAACTATTGCAACAAATGGAACCACTGCAAAGGGTAAGGATTTTTTAAAATGCCATTTAAAACTCTTCAGATTCATGCACAAATTTCTCATTAGCAACTCTCTTTTAACAGATTATGACAACAAGGTGGGCAATTTTTTCGGCAAAACTTTGAGTCCTGGAGAAGTCAACCTGATACTCGCAGCTTTTTTTTGCATTGGGCTTGTTCTACTGTCAATAGCATTAATCTTCTTCTGCTTCATCACCCACCAAGGAAATAGAATCCATTACACAGCTCTGAATGATAAAAGTGCATTTCCAGCAGATTCCCTGTAAATCCCCACTTTTGATATCGTTCACAGGGACTCACCGGATTTCACGACATAGAACCATAAAACCATTAAGGTTGGAAAATACTTCTAAGATCATTGAGTCCAGCCTAATTAACCTAATGCTGCCAGGCAACGTGCTGCTAATAAAACTGGAGCAGGGCATATGCTAACAGTCCTACCCCATGACCAGTGCTCACAAAAGTGAACATGAGCTGCAGGGCTCAGCTCCAAGAGACATGTACCACCCATCACCATTTCCACTCCTCTGGAGTTCAGATGAGCTCTGTCCAAGATCCAATCTGGCAGCTGAACCAGAGCAGCACACCTCTTGGCATCCATAGGGTTTTCACAGGAGTAAGGAGCAGGCAGAATGGCATCCATGTGCTCTGTGCAGAAACACAGGGGTCACACTAGGATATGAACACCATCAGGGACTGCCTTAGGTTGTCGGCTTCTGAAGGAGCAGGTGCTAATCTCAGAGTTGCTGTGGTTTCCCAAAGTCTGGCTCAATGAATTCACCACCATTCAAGTGATTGTCCCTTTTTTTTTTTTCCTGTTAAATGAAGAAACTGTGCACCGGAGACAGATTTCTGAAGAACTACAAATAAATTCTAGCACCTCATGGGTTCAGCAGTGTCCCTGCTGTTAGTTTATAACAGCTTTTATTTATCTCTAAAAATCTAGCCCTGAACAACTTCCAAGAGATTAATTTACTTTATAAATGCTGCTTGTTATGGTCCTGATTCTGTACCTCTTCTTTGCACTGAGCAACACCTCTCTCCCTACCTGTAATGAAGCCATCAGGTGGACAATCTTTGTGCTCTGTGAGGCAGACAGACAGAACCAGGATATGTTTAGTGATACTTGAATGTTTCTAGCTCATTTTTTTCTAGGTTGTGTTTGTTCTTGCCTGCTCGTGCCTGCTATAGCTCTTGCAGAGGAATTCCAGAAGAAACACTTTCTTAAAACTGTTTACACAAATTTGATTTTGAATGTAAATTCAAGTTGCTGTTTTGATTTTTTTTTTAAAACTTATTTTTCCGCTTCTGTACTTTAAAGTATGTTCAAAGGTAGGAAATTTTACTGTGCAACACTCTTACTGTAGGTTAAATGTGTCTTGCATTGATGTCTAGTCAAACAATATGTTGAAGGTTCTTGGGTGTTTCCCAGTGATTTGGTTTTTTCTCAGTAATTTCTTTGTTTTCCTCAGTCATTTGAAAGCACACACATGAAGTAGAAATGCAGGACCGAGCCCTTATAGAATTTACATCGTATCAACAAACAAAATTTCCTACTCAAAATCTCCCATTTAAGCTGGCAAAACCAGATCTCTAAACCCTTTCATCTTCCTGTCCTGTAAACATTAAAATTGCAGTCTCCTGTTCTGTGCAAAAATACTGTCTCTGCAGAACTTTTGTTCTCTGTGTCCCTATAAAATTAAAGCCTTTCATTTAAAATGCACTATTAAGAAAGGAAATTATTTGGTACTTCATTTCTAGGGTAGCTTATGCACCTGATATTTCAGAAACAGAGTCATAAGTATCTTTTGACTGTAGAAACTAGGTTGCCAAAGTGATTACATTGATAATAAAAAATCCATTTTTATGAACCTTCTGGCACAGTTCATTTCCTCTGTCCCATTCCTCAGCTGGACAGTGGCTGTGAAACCAGAACAAAGGCTCCAAAGGGCCCTAGGACATCACTGCTGCTGGACCAGGAGACACAGCCTGCCACAGGGATCATGAAACCTCCCAAAAAGTGTAAAGCAATGAACTTACCATTGCTTGCCTGGTGTGGGCAGCCTTGTGCCAGCTGTGCCCTGACAGCTGTGTTGAAGGACAGCATCCATGTCTGAAGCACTGGCAGGAACAGAGTTAAGCAACAAAATGAACAGAAGATCAAGTCACCGAGGCAGGGATGTTCTCCATGGAGCGCTACAGGCCCTCAAGTATGCAAAGTCTGGATTATAAACTGGGGTAGCAGTTCGGAACTGTCCTAAATCAAAAATATTTCATGTTGAAAGCCACTCATGGCGTGCTACATGATTTGTAGGACATGCTTGTTCTTGCTCTTCACTATTTTATCTACACGTTGTGAAAAAGAGTGGACAAATTGAGTGGCAATCTTAAGCACATGTAGCATGAAAAGCCAGTGAAAAAAAGGACAAAATTTAGTACTGATACATTTACAGTACTACATGTGGAGAAAAGCATGTGCATCATACTGTCTGAGCATCTCTGAAATGGGATCCTATTTGTAATACTTTAATGACAACATTAGCTCCAGTGTTGTTTAGTGGGCAGAAAGGCAATTAAATATTAGAAATTAGTACAAATTAAGAATAGAGCAAAACAGAAAACTACTTAGTCCCATTACATAAATGTCTGGGGCACCTGTATCTTGTATACAGCATGATCAAATCTCCGGGCCTCATCCAGCAAGACCAGCACAAAAAGAACAAGAAATTGGATCAGTATTGTAGAACAGTTTCCATACAATGAATTATTTCCTTGGCTTATGGCTTGGAAAAAATAAGGATAATTGAAAGCAGATAGGATAGCAGTTTTACAAAGGGGAATTTGTACAAAGGGGAAAGGGAATAGTTTGTCCTTTTTGTAGAAAGCAGTGAGCTGGAGGAGTGTTTTATGAAAGCACAGCACAGGATACGGCTCTTCATGGGGTGGACATGTGAATCCTGGGCTGAGGATACTCCAAGCTCACAAAGGTCCAGAAACCAACAGAAAAAGTACAAGGGGGGCAAATAAATTAAGGGGTTAATAAAGGTGAAAGCACCCCAGCGACTCCCCCAAGAAACTGACCTGAAAGCAGTGATCCAACTGTTACTGGAGTAACTCTCCTAGAAGACAGACAAAGAGAGTTGTGATTGCTCAGCCCAGAGAAGACAAGGCTCTAGACAGATCTCACTGTGGCCTTCTAGTACCTAAAGAGGCTTATAAAAAAGAGGGAGAATGACACTTTACAAGGATATACAGTGACAGTAGAAAGGGGAATGGCTTCACAACGAACGAGGGTGTGTTTAGAACGGATTTTANGCCCGGCCTAACCCCGCGCAGCCCAGCCGTGCCGAGCCGTGCCCGAGCGCGCCGTGCTCGCCATGGCCATCGCGCACATCGCCACCGAGTACGTCTTCTCCGACTTCCTCCTGAAGGAGCCGCCGGAGACGCGCTACAAGGGGCTGCG
>VWZN01017767.1:16382-51173 GCA_013396955.1 Regulus satrapa | reverse complement strand
CGCGGCGCTCGCTGGGGCTCGGCTGCCGGCAGGGTCCCGCTCGGGGCAGGGCGGAGGGCGCCTCTGGGCCGCGGGAAGGAAAGCTGCCTTCCCGGAAAACAGCCGTCCCGGAGAGCATCCCTGGCAGCAGGCTCATCCCGGTGTGCTGGGCTTCCCGGCCGGCCCTCCCTCCTTGCTGGGGCGTTGCCGGTCCCTCAGCAGCACCTCCCGGGCAGGAGCCTTGTCAGCCCAGCCGACTCCTTCTCCCGTGGGGGTGACGGGGAACGCTGAAGCCGTGCCGCTCTTTGTTCCCCTGCGCAGCTCGGAGAGGGGCAGCAACCGGGATGTGCCTCGGGAGGTGCCCGCCTTGCCGCCGCTGCCGGGCCCGTGGAGTCGGGCCGTGGGATCGCGGTGTCGCTCAGCAGCTGTCAGGGCCGGGTGCCACGGAGAAGGGCTGTCAGGGCTCTGCCTCTGCCGGCGGCTCCGTGGGGTCACCCTCAGGACGGGCTGGGCGAGAGCTCTCTAAGGCTTTCCGCTGCTCCTCTGCCTGCCCTCCTGCGGCTGTTCCAGTTGAGTTTTCATTTTCTGCTGTGACTCGGTAGTTGAAGCTAGGCTTTACAGGTAAAGAGCCAGGTTTCCTAATTATTTTACTCTCTCTTTATTTACCCACTTCTCCAAGTCGCAGAAGTGATCGTGCAGCAGCCCTTGGTGTGAGGAGTGGAACTAAATGGTCTTTAAGGTCTCCTTCAACCCAAGCCTTCCTCTGGTTCACTAAGAATAGCATTATATGAATGAAGGTTTCAAAGGTGAATAAGCAGTGCTATCCATTTTGAGACAGGGGTGAATCACAGGATTTCGGGCCTTTCGGAGGGATAGTTTGATTTACTTCACATGCCTGCTTATTGGCATTCGGTGTTAGATACTTGATCTCCATCATCTACAGCACTGAGTCTAGTGAATGTCAGGAGAGTGGAAACTGGAATGGAACTTTGAATGAGTGGTGAATCTGTGCAAAGCCACCATGATTAGCATTAGTCAGATATCAGATTGCTTAAGAGATAAGATGCCCCAGATTGCTGTATTGACAAACAGCCTGTGCACCTGTTGCTCTAGATATGTGTTTGACCCAGATCGCTGTGGCTTGCAGTAGCTATGCAGAGGAGTGAAAGACAGCCAGGCTGGGAATGCTCAGACCAGATCTGAGCTCTGTGGCAGCTCTGTTCATCCAGAAACTGGGTGGATACATCCATATTTCTGCACTCTAACATGCTTCTTTTAGTTTTAGATCTGCTACTGATATATCCACATTTCTTCCTCTTAAAACAACAAAAAAGAGGGTTTGTATTTCCATACAGTAGCTTGTATATGGACCCTTAATTCTTCTTTCTCCATCTACTCTAGAAGTGCTGGATCTCTTTTTCATTTTCTTCCCTTACACAAAGATGAAACACCCAGTTGAACTGCAGAGTTTTTGGAAAAAATATGCAAACAAGTATGAGAAGTACTTACTATTGTTATTTCCGGGCATGGGTGAAGCTGCGCCACGTGGTGTCCATACAGAAAGTGATAGTAAATCAGCCGTGCTGCTGTGACATCTGTCACCTCTTTCCCACACAGTCCTTGCAGCTCAGCAGGCTTATGGGACAGCCCAAATCTGCTTCCATTAAGGCATTTGGGGAAACACTGAGGATTTTAGGGGCTGGAAATGCCTGGTTGTCTGTGCTGTGGTGTTCACCCAGTGCTGAAAGAGGCAGCAGAGTTTGTTTTCAAGCACTTTGTGATATAATCATGCACTGGAAAGGTTTGGGAGAGCTAAACTGAGGGGAAAATGTCAGGGTCCATTTTTAGGTCTGAAAAAGAACAACTCAGAGGTGGATGTGAAAGTGCTTGGTGGAAATACCTATTTCAGAGTACAAAAAATGAACACTCTTTCAAAAAATAAATGCTCAGCTCCTATTTCTGGGGGGATAATTGCATCATTCCCACCCTGGGAAGGTTCTCCTGGTCTCTCTTGACCTCATCCTGTCACCTTCCCTTCTTGCTCTGCTTTCCTGCTCCACTGTTGGAGTGTGGTTTCAGACACATGCAATTTCCCTCCTACGTGTTGTTGCTCTTAATTGTGTGATATTATTAAAATGTTTACAAAGGCTATGGAGGTTTCTTGAAGTCACCAAGTAACTTTTAGTTTTGATGGGAGTTTCAGGAAATAAATGAGATTCCAGCTGAATCACAGAGGATTTCTCTGCTGGAGGTGTGGAAAACTCAGCTGCAGCACCCAGCCAGTGAGCAGTGCTGAAACTCTGGGATTAGTGCCTGCATCCCGCTTTGGCATTCTTCAGGGGCAGGAGGAGAACTAACCTGAGTTTACTTTTGGCTGTATTTTAGAAACCCATAGTCAGTTGTAGTTTTGTGGATTTTAAGCTGCTAGTAGTTGAGCAGTGATTGAGCTGTTGTCTGCTATCCCTGGAAATTTTTCTTTGCTGCTCGAAATCCTGCACCTGTTACCTCTTTGTAGCTAGACCTTGTTTAATACAATTTTACATAATTTTGTGCAATTTTATATGCTAGGAACTGGAAAATAGTGATAACAATAGGATTATGAGGATTGTGTTGTACATGTATATTCCTTATATTGTGGCTTGATATTATTTCCTTATATTATTTGTCAGTTCTTGGGTAAATTATACTAGAGGTGGTGAGGTAGTGTGGTAACAGAAATCATCTAGATATAGCTTAATCAGCAATTCTTCTTATAAAGGGAAAAAAGCAAAAACCTGAAAGATGGGGCACCCTCAGCAGTGTATGAGCCAGACAGGAATAGAATTTTATCTGTGTCATTTTTAGTAAGAACAGCTCTGAGTCAGGATTGAGATTCCAGTTTCTGAACTCGGATTCATTGTTTATTGCAGGATGTGCTTTCCTAGTGTAAACAGCTTGGCTGAAGACATGGATATTTGTTCCCAAGGTGCTGCTTGGAGCAGGATGCTGCAGCCCTAAGCAGGTACAATCAGATGAGCAGAGAGGAAATCGGAGCAAGCTGCTTCATTTTGGCCTCTGCCAAAATTCAGCTTAGTTCTGGAAAAAAGTATCAATGGCTGTCTGGAGTTGCAGCTGAAAGAAAAGCAGATATGAGAGCTGTCCACTGAACATCAAATTTTTCATCTTTTTCTGTGGGAAGGCAACTGTGAGCTGCTCATCCGTGCTTTTCACCAAATGTTGTTTGACCTCCTGCATACAGCAGCTTCCAGGCATAGCTGTGCAATGGGCAGCCCGTACTGGCTGCATTCACTGCAGCCTCTTGTGGGAGTTGATGGCTGGGAACGGGCACAGGAAGGGAGGGAGAGAGTGCAGAACGGGATTTTGTGGTGGCCACAGCAGCCCTTGCTGCGTGTTTGGTTTGGGTGTTGGTTGTGCATGGCTCACATGTAGCTGGGATGAAGTAGTCCACGTGTTTTAGCATCTCTACTTTATCCTATAAGAAAACACCTTGTAAACATTTCCAGGACACAGAAGTCATCACTTGTTGAGTAGACAGTTGAAAAACTTGGTTATAATCATAATGAAAGCTTGGGTAGTGCTGTTGGCTTATCAGCTGTGGCAGGATGCTGGGCTAGGAAGTACCAGGCCATGGGCCAGCCCACAGCATCTTCATGAATCAGAGTGGAGATTTGCTGTGCTAAAACCATCTTATTTCTCCCTGGTGCTCTCTGGTGTGTCTTACCATGCTGGAGGGTGCTCAGAGGTGGGGAAGTGGAGCCTTCCCTTATGCTCTGCACACCACAGGGTTAATGTCCCTATTGACCACTTTGGACTCTCCCCGTGGTGACAATCCTTACTTGCCCTGCTCATTTTCTACTTAATTTATGGACAATTTTTTCACCCAGGTTGTTGTTGGTTTTGTTTTTGTTTTTTTTTTTTTTTTTAGTTTCCATTCTTGCAGTTGGCTTCCTGTGGGATTTGAGGTGCTTTGGCTGGCAGAAAACACAGAATGAAGGATGTGAGTGGGGAACTCTTGAGTGTTGCATCCCAGAAACTTCTGTGGGAGCCACGATGGCATCAGTGCCCCTTACTGCATGTCCAGCTGGGCCTGTATCTCTCTATTTAAGTTAATCATGTGTCTGAAGCAGTCATGAGAATAAAATGTATAGAAAATGGAAAAAAACCCAATTGTGAGACTAAATCACAGAAAGTATACTGAAAAAAAAGGTCTTAACTCTTGAACTGGGTCCTTTTCCTCTCTTGCTAATCCCTGCCTGGTCCTCCCTGCTGATGTCCTTTTCTCTTCGTGCTCACAAGTTCCTGGTGAGGCTTTTAGGAAATAATCCTATCTTGTGACTTTGTAAGAGCTGGGAGCTAAAGTTGGGTTGGGTGTAATTAAGCCCAAGAGTATTCCTATGGCAGCTGCTGGCTGAGAGCTGGAAAAACCCCTCCCAGTGCTGATGAAGCAGGCTGTATGCTAATAGTTGACATTTGCACACCTTGCATTTAACTCAGCAGGATGCTGTGAAACCCAGGGCAGTAATGAAGAACTGAGACAAGTGTGTGAGTAGCCTCAGCCCAGAGCAGCCAGACAGGCTGAGAACTTCTGTCAGCAGAAGTGCAAATCCCAGCACGATACACTGTGCTGCTCTTTGGCATGTAAGGAGTGCTCAGGAAAGAGCAGAAATTCCAGCATCAGGCACAGACCTGCCTGGGCAACCAGGACGAACTTGTAAAAACATTTGCTTTAATATTGAGTACTAGACTGTCCTTGGGTGAGCATCTTTAGCTGTTGGTAAGATTTTTTTTTTCTGTTTAATTCCAGTAGAGCCAGCTTTACATTTCCTGTGGAAATTACGGTAAGCTGCTTTAGCTGCCAGAGTAAATGTAAAAAGAATCTTGGGCCTCTGGTGTTGCCTGAGATTTGGGGTATCACTCATGTTAACAGGGAAGCTAAATGGTCATTGCCACTGTTTTGTAATGCTTCTCCTTCAGATGAAGACAAACTTTTTTATTTTCCTTAAATCTCACCAGTGGAAATGTAATTCACAGTTTTTTTCCCCTGGGAATCAAAAAACTTTTCACTCTGAGGGCTATGCTTGTTAAATACCCAGCTCTTTTCCCACTGCATGATTTTGAGACTTCTCAGCAGAGCAACTTGCAGCCCGTAGAGAGAGAAATACACCTTCTAATTCCTCTGACCCACTTCACTTAAACATTGTGTCTCTTGAGCTTTACATTTTGGTACTCCCAAGGACTCCCTTGCCAAAGTGCCTTTGGGAAGAGGTTCTTTTCTCCAGTGCATGCCATACTTCCTTCCTTCTTCAACAGATTCTGTTTCAGCCAGCCTTCTACTTTGGTCATTCAGGTCTGATCTTACAGCATGTGTGCACACCTGTACACCCACAGGTGCATTTGTTTTTTCTTTGGTATGCATTTGGATTAATTTTTTCATTCTTTAAAATATTTTTTAATGTTGGTGTGGAGGATGTGCATTGGATGGTGCCTGGCAGTCTGTACATTGTCTATGTGTGCCTTGATTTTCTCGTTTAGTAACTACTAAACAGCATAGTTCTTGTTAGATGGAATCAGATGTTTGGGTATCATGGCAAGTTTATTTTGCCTTGTGGAAAATTATGGCAATAATTAATGGCCAGATTTTCCTTTCAAGCATATGCAAATTTTTTTGCAGTGACTGAAGTTTTTTAGAATCCAAATAATTACTTACTGAAGGTCTAATCCTGTCAACTGATAGTTAAGCCTATGATTAGCATTGATTCTTGAAAGTCCTGTTTGTTAGTTGCAGTTTCTTAATAAGATGTGTAAGTCAGCAGAGAGGTTTTGAGTCCCTGAAGAGGAAACCAGTGTGGCTTGTTGGCTTTACTATCTCATTTGTAAAGGATGCAGCCAGAGGATGCTGATCCCTCAGCTCATCCTGCCTTGGACCCAGCCAAGCAGTCCAGTACTGAACAGGGATTCTCTCCTTTCAATCTGAGATTTCCTTGGGGCTCTGAGAGTTTCTTCTCATCCACAGATTTCCTGCGTAAGAGCTGCAGAAGAGCCAGTTGCAGGGAAAAAAAAAAAGGTATTTCTGGTACAAATGTGGAGGCAATAGCTAGAAGTTTGTTGGCAAGGCACCCATGAAAAAGTGCCACAGCTGGGTGGAGTGGCAGCTCGTCCTTGCTGTGCACTGGCTGCAGTGACTCAGGCTTGTACTCTGCACTCAGTTGTATGCCTGCAAGTAATTCTTGTTGCCAGCAACCAGCTCCATCTGGTAATCTTCAGCACTCTTGGAAAAGTGTAATTTCATCATATGTGGCTGTGCACCTGTTGCTGCCTTAGTTTTCTGTAGCTCTTTTGGCCAGCCATTGTAGACAGCATTTTTTTAATCCTCCTTTGTTTGCAAAAGTAAAAGTTTTGCTCCCTCTCCAAAACTAATTTAGTATCAAGAAATGATTGCAAAAAAGTGCATTGCCAAGTGTAATGATAAATTGGCCAAAGACTGTTGTGACAACTGCTTAACAAATGCAGTCATTTGTTATTCTTCATCCTTCTTGCTTTATATTTTATCTCCCTGTTGTTATGGGCTTGTTTGCTGCTTTTTTTTTTCTTTTCCAAGCTCTTACTTGTGGGAGCAAAGGACAGGAATGGTTTCATGTCACCAAGCCAGGAGGCTGTTCCTGTGGTAGCAGAGGACTATTATCCTCTCATAAACTAGCTCATAAACTGCATAGCTGTTTGCACAGTGGATCTGTGGAAGCCATGTAGCCCTGTGCCACATTTTTCTAATCGAAACTACAGATTTTCTTTTCAACTTCCTCCAGAATAGTCCAACATAAAGTCAATTCTCTCTCTCTCTCTCTCTATTACTCCTTTGGAGGAGAGAAGGAAGGAAAAAAAGACAGAAAATGGCGACCATTTTCTGAGGCATGTAATGATCTGTGTTTTGTATGAATGATGCACAAAAATATCTTCCATGTACAAGTCCTAACATTAGTACTGTTACTGCAAAGTTATAATTTGAGTTAACAAGTGTTTACAAACAAGACTGCAATCAGTTAGGTAAAAGCCAGTCCAACAACTGGAGTCTCCCCCTGCTTGAGTTTGAGCTCTACATACTTGGCTCCCAAGTCAGGTTTCCGGTGTCCCTGCTGAAACACTGGGGATTGTGAGTGATGGTCACTGCTCTGCTGTAGCTGTTCTGGTGTGAAGTTGTGCCTGTCACATTTTGGAGGAGGCTGGCTGCCTTTCTCATTACTAGTTTTGGTGAAGGGGCCTGCCTGCCTTTTTCCTCACTCCTGCCTTTTAAACACTCCACCACTTTAAGTGGTGTTCTACCCGTTAATGAGAGTGAGCACATGGAATGGGTTTCTTTTTGTGGATACACAAACGTGAATAAGACAAAACATCTTTCTGAACACTCCATTGCTCTTCTTTTCAAAGGGTCGCTTGTTTGCTGTTCCACGCTGGGCACAGCCACCAGGACATTGGTTAAATGATGAGAGCAGGGCATGAATGGTCCCTATCCAGCGGAGAGCAGACATGAAATGCCTGCTTTTTTCTTTGCTTTCTTTCCCCCCTTTTTTTTTTCCCTGCAATATATTATCTCTTGGGTTTCCACAACTAATGGAAATAATTTGGAAAACAAAAACTCCCAAGGCTTTGGGGGAGTGCAAGTGCTTTTTTGGTGCCAACTTTGCTAAATCACATGAGCTCTGCTCAGATAAACAGTAACTTGTTTTCCATAAGGGAGGCTTGTTACGGGTCAAACCATGATGGTCAAACCATGTCCGTATGATACTACAGCCATAGAAATGATTATAATAGTGACTCATGTGGAAGGGCGTTTATTCATAAATCTCCTTGACTATGCTACATTGTAAAGAGGCCATACAAGTTACAAGGGGCATGGAGTTGGCTCCTTTTCCTAAAGAAGTTCTAATTCTCTGAAAACTAAACTAGCAAAAAGGCATGACAAGTGATATAGTCTTATGTTACATACTTACTCCCATAAAGCACACAGCAGTGCCATTAGCATAACTTAGAAGAATATGTTAAGGGGGAAAAAATAGCAATATTTCCCTCGGTTGGTCTTTGGATTAAAAATTGTTGGAAGTGTTGCTCTTGGAAGAAAAGGTCATGGAAGAGCCATGTCCAGTCTGTGTAATTATTTGGTGAAATGACTGTCCTGTTGCAACATTTATGAAAGTCTGGTGGAAATGTATGTGTGTTGGGGGGATTGCTTTCACTATCAAAGCTTCAGAACCAAAGTTGAACTCCTTCATCCTGTTTTACTGGTGTTACCTGAGGAGCCACTGGTACTCCATGCCCCATACCCACTCTTGCTGGTTAAGGTATGCTGTGGAAGGAGTCACCTGGTGCCTGTGGCTGGCCAGAGCAGCATTTGACCCTAAGGCTGGCAAATAGCTGCTCTTGCTGTCAGTTAGGGCCTTGATCTTAATTTGAAGCTCCTGAGCAGCTGGAGAGGTCCTGGGAGTTAATGGGATTGACAGTGTTATGCATAATCTTGGACACAGCATATCACTGCTCTGATGAGAAGGGGCCTGGCACCTTTTGGAAGTGTCCAGGACCACAATTTCTCTGCCAAAAATTGCAGGAAGAAATCCTTGTTTTCACAGATAAAACTTGAACCCCTCCAAATAATTGACAGTCTCAGAGGCAGAAGTGGCAGCACCCTGGGAAAACCTGCCTTTCTGTCATTGCAAGGACTGCCAGGCTGCAAGGATGGTGTTTGAGGTCTGGTTACAATGGACATGTGAGCATGTTGTGCTTTTGGGAAGTTGTGGCACGATGATATGTGATGGCATTTGTTGCCTCAGGCCTGATCTGGTCATGCTTTGTGTCTGTTAGTTCCCCTTTGGCCAGCCTGAGTTAAGTGCAGGTGAGAAAGGTCTTTAAGGTCACATTGCCCACAAAACTTAGAGAAGTAGGCCTAAAAGATAGGTGTTTCAATATGCTGTCTGATCCATCCTTAGATGGATCCCTGTGGGAGTTACAGCCTTTAGGTGCAGTGGGAACTCAGGACCCTCCTCACAGCAGAGCTACTGTGCTTTGTCGGATCTCTCAATCTGGTAACTGTGGATACTGTAACATCTTAAATGTGTGCTTTTCTTCCTAAACTTGTTTTCTTCTTTTTTTTTTGGTTTTTTTTTTTTTGTTGTTTTGTTTTTGTTTTGTTTTTTTGTTGGTTTTTTTGTTGGTTTTTTTTAAAATCTTTTGGGGATGCAATAACTTTTGCTTTGTTTTCCCAGGTGCTCAGATAAGCTGTTTTGCACCCAGCTCTTTCTCCTGGCGACAAGCTGCTTATGTGGACTCCTACTGCTGGGCAGCTGTACAGCAGAAGCAACCATCCCACAACAACTTAGAAAACATACCCCTGTGGCTGCATAAAGTACGTATAGGTCTCCATATCGTGGCAAAGTTACTCCCACATAGAAGCCTACCTTTGCCTCCCTTTTCTTGTTTCTCTGCTCTGCTGTAGTCCTTGCCTTTGACTTGACTCTCTGTTTTTAGGATGTTTTCTTTCCCTCTGCTTCCAAAGAGGATAGTACTGGAGAAGGTATTTTCTGCTTTTAAATAAAGGATCACCAGTTATCTGACACAAGAATAATGTTAATGTCGCTGTGTTGCCCTGGAGTCAATGCTTTGCCTGGAATAGGCAGGAACTATTTTAAAGCTGGAATACAGGACATGACAACTGTCTTAATGCTTGTATCAAGAGCTTATTTTAGAAAAACAGGGTAATAAAAACATTTTCTATTTTTATTGTGTTACTTTGGCCAGTTGTGCATGGAGAGAGACTTGTGGCAGATAGACATTTTGGAAGAGATAATCACTGATACCAACAGATTTAACCCCTGTCATCAGCATGCTCTTCTGCATGTCCACAGGCAAACTGTGAGCTGGCTTTCATTGCTTCTGGTAAAGCAGCATTATATAAAGCACAGAAAGAGATTTATTTTATGGGTTAGAAGTGCAGTAGGTTGTAAGATGGCTCAAAGCAGTTAGCTGAGGTTGGCAGGAGTTACACACTGAGTTAATGTCAATGCCTGGAGTGACTCAGCTCGAGAGGCAGCTTCGGCCTGCCTGAGCAGTGCTGATGCCAAAGTAAGAAAAGCTTGTTTGGCTCTACAAATTTGCGTTCTGCTTTCCTCAGCCATTTTACTGCTTGCCCCAGCACATAAACCCCTGGCACCTGGAAGCAGAGGAGAACCTGGTGCTAGAGGGTGCTCAGGTATGAGACCTGCAACATCTGTATTTCTCGCTTTTGCTTCTGTATCCTGAGTGTCAGATTTTATTATACAGTTATCTGAGAGACTATTTGAGGCTGTCTCTGAGTTGATTGCTGACTCAAATCATTAACTGAGGATTTACTCTTGGCTTCTCCAGTTAGCTCCACTGATAACCTTGACCCAAATAGGCATGTGTTTCGTGAATATTAAAGCCAGACCTGTTGGTTTCTAGCCTGAGCTTTTCCTTGCACAGTTAGGACTCCACTTCAGCCAGTGGAGCCACTTCTAGAGAGGCCAGTTGAAGCTGCTGGAAAATCTCACAGCACTATAAACTTCACCTGCAAACCTGGATGTTTTGCTGCCCCTTTTTCTTGAGGGAATGAGCTCTTGTTACCCAGATTCTTTATGCTGAATTTCATATGATAGTCACCTGCTGATAGCACTAAGTCTGCTTATTTGCCAGTCATGAATAGCTTAAGCACTCATACTTTTATGATACAACCAAAGTTAATTTTCTGACTAGTGCTGTATCAGAAATTGCTGCTGTTCTTTCATGACATGTATGGTATATGATGTGTCCTTGTAAATATCCTGTAGACTGTCTGCAGGAAGTGCATATGCACAGCTGAGCCAGGGGCTGTAACTGAGGCTGGTGAATCATCTTCCTAAATCCATGATTAGCCACCCACCCTTCTGTTCCAGACATTGGGAGCTGCAGCTGCTCTTTGGAGGTCAATCGTAACTAAAATACTTCTGGTTGTTCATCAACCTCCATGCTTTACAAGTTTACAGGGAAAGAGTGGCATTACAGCTGTTTAGCTGTGAACTTTGGTTCCCACTCTGGTGTCTGAAGGCTGTTCTTTGCATACAGGACCAACAGCTGCTGACTGGCTTGGGATCAGTTCTGCAGGAAGACTTGGGTTCTGTCCCCAACCTTGCACTGCAAAGTATGCACAAGCTCATTGCTCTGCAGATTTTGGCTAGATAATAATTTTTAAAATGGCTGGAGCAGAGCCTTTTGGGAGCATAGTGGTGTTAAGGAGAAAAATGAGGCTTCCTGTGCTCAGGTCAGTGGAGACCTGACTCTGCAGTGTAAGGACAGGGATGCACACAGAAGGGCAGCAGGGGTCATTAGGCCCAGTTCCTAAAACAGCACCTAAAACTTTTTTCCTGTTTTCTGTGAAGCAGAGCTTTTATTTGCAGGGCATCTCAGGTTCTTTCCAAAATTCTGACTCACTTAGTATCTCACTGTATTGGTATGTTGGAAGGCTCCATAAAAAACGCTTATGGAGGCATTATATTAGGGTTTTGGGGGAATGAGATTGTAGGCCACATTACTGATTAAAATGGATGGATTTCCTGCTGGCATGCTCTCTGTGCTCTGTCAGAGGTACTGCCTCCTGGGGCAGTGCTCAGTGTGTTACAGAGAAGAAGTGGGAGCAGGTTGCTCTTTGGTGAAGAAGCCAACTTGTAGTAACCTGCACTGCTTTTGTTCTCAGCATCTGGTTGCTCTGGAGGATTATCAAACCCAGGTTGCATTACAGAAAAACTGAAGCTTTACCATCTCCCTCCTATTTCAGAGTTCGTGTTTGCTTTGGGATTTTTGGTTTTTTGAACAGTAAAATGTAAGTTTCAGTTCTGGGCACTCTCCAGAGCTCGGCACCTTCACTGTTTGTCCTTTCTGCTCTGGGAGATCTCTCCCAGGGGATGAATTTATCAGTTTGGAAGCTGAAAAAGGAGCATACTGCAAACTTCTGGATTCCTTAACTCTAGTGGGCTCCTAGAGGGTGCCCAGGATCTCTCTCCATGGAGAACAGTAGTTCTGAAATTCCCAGTGATCCTGGAAACTCTTCACACTGGATAACCCTTAGGAGGAAGCAAAATTGAGTTCTGTACTAAAATGCACAATTCAGTGAGAAAAATACCTGCAGATGGATAAATGTAAAGACTGTGGTAGGTCCTGCCTTAGTTTAATGTAAAAAGTTGTCAAAATGATTATATGGTTGAGGCCTCTTCAGGTTTATCATAGATGAAACTTATTCTTGTCAGGCTTTACTATTTCCCTGCCTCTTATGGGATTTTCCATTCAGGTTTAATTTCCTTAGGAGGTTTCTTGTGTCTGTCTGAAGTGTCAGAACAGATGTGTTGGTTTCTAGAGGGGATTGGTAAAGACAGACAGTGAGTGGTGATGGCGGGATGGAGGAGTTGTATATTTGCTTGCCCTGTGCAGATGGTTTGCTTAATGTCTCTAAAGAGGAATGCTCCACCTGACATGTTATTTTGGTAAAACTTGTCTTGATCCGTAACTGGAAGGAGAAGAGAAGCTTTTGGCCACTGTGTGTGGGCAGTCCTCGCAGTCTACTGGAGGAGGAGAGGAGGAGCTGCTCTGTGAAGCCTTTTTAATCCATAGTGCACAGAGAAATTTATAAAAACTCAAACAGGAGAACAGTGAGCATCATCTTAGTGGCTCCTGATAGCACCCTAGCAAGTTGAGGGATGGCTGAACACTGAGTGATGACCACTTTATAGCCCTGAAATTTGAATTGCTAAGATGGAGCTGCCTATGATCAAGAGTCTTCTGGAGATTTTAGAAATTATTGTATTTTCTAATCTGCTGTTAATTGGGGGGAAGCAAAGAAGATAAAGGTAAGCAATGAAGAGGTAAAGGGTTGTTCAGAAGAAGGGGTTCTGTACTCATATGAAATGCAGGTAGATCATTCATTTGACTGAAAGAAGTGGTCTTAACATGTGGCACAGCCAGGAGAGGTCACTTGTCTGGCATAAATCTTCAAAGTGCAGGACAAGTGCTCTGGGACCTCCTGAAAAAGAGCGCATGCAGAGAGTGGGTCTGCAGAGTTTGTATGCATTAAGTAAAATTATATGAAAACCTTGACTTTTTGCAAAAGAAGTAAGAATTTCCATGGACCCCTGAGTTGTTCTTTGAGTCACTTGTCTGAATACACCAAAACAAACCTTATTCATTCTATTGATTCATTATATTGATGGTACAGTTGCAATCATTATTTTTACCTGGTTCTAGTGACTCATTGTACAATTTCTTGTTGACTGAGAGCTCCTTGAGTTTCACATGTAAGCCCTTCCCAGAGAGATTAAGGGCTGTCAGAGCAAGGAAACCCATATGCAGTTGCATGGGTTCATGCAACTGCATGAATCATGCATAAATGATTCTTTGAAAGTGTTGTCTGTTGCAGATGGAGTCATCCACTTCACTCATAAGAGAGAAGCAACAATGTGTTGTTACACAACAGTGGGTTAGTACAGTTCAATGGTAAATGTGACAGTGATATTCAGTGAGAAGATACACTTCATTATTTAGTGCATAGACGACAGAATGAGAATTGTTAGGGAGGCCCTCCTGTTGAGTCATGAGGTTCAGAAAGGACTCCTTTGTATTCTAAACTTCTCAGAGAGAAGTTCAGGTGTGGCTAGGTTCAAACTTAGTCCCAGACCTCTCAACAGTTTATGTCAGAAGGATTATATGTACACTGTCAATCCTTCATATCACTCAGCTAAGATTTCAAGCATGCTAGTAAGCACCTACAGACACTGTGTTACAAGCAATTTCTCAGCCTTGAGGAGTAACCTTGAGAGGTATCCCTGCTCAGGGAAGAACCTGGCATGGGGCCTGTAGCCATGCAGGAAAGTTGAACAGGCCCTGGACTGCCCACTGCTTATGGAGTGTGACGATTGACTTGTGCACACCAGCAAGAGGTCTGGGTCACTGTTCCTGGCAGCCCTTGATCACCACATTGCCATCTGTTCCCCAAAGTCCAGAATAAACGGATACAGCCATCACAGCTCCACTGGTGATCATGGCTTGAACTAATTGAAATGGGAGAAGTACAGATTTGAGGCTATATCAAAACAGAAGGTGTGTAACAGGCAGGATAAAGGTTGCATAGGGTTTGAGATTCACTTGCAGGTTTGGAGACAGGATAGTATCTCATTTAGAATGATCAGTCATTTATAGCTGTTTTCTGCTGAACCAGTGATACACCTCCCATTGCTGCAAACAAGAATAGGGTCATATCCAGAGGGAGTTTAATGCCTTTGGTTCTGGAAACATGTAATTATTGTCATTAGCCTGTTTGGGGACTAGTGCCTTTGCTTGGGCTCTTTTCAGATTTGAAACTGAAGAGGGAGACATCTCACCATGTTCATGTATTTTAATGTCAAATGAGTGAAGCCACTTCAGTGCTTCATTCTTTTAATTGTCTGCCAATTAATTTTCTCAAGGCTGTTACCCATACCTGTGCAGATAAAGTTTTGTGCTGTTGTTCTTAAAGTTACTCTTTGACCAAGGTCAGGTGGGTGGAAGTCGGAATGCTTTCAGTCACTTTTATTGTATTTGCCCAGAGGAAATAGGTATGGAAGATGCAGTAAAATTAGAAAGCTGTTGTTTTCAAAATACCATTAAAGTTGTTTTCATCTTCTTCCAGCTATTTTTATTCAGACCCTGGCAAGCTTTCTGTAGAGTAGGTCCTTGAAAATACCTTTTTCGTCATTCCATGAATTCCAGCTATATATTTTTTTGCATGATAAAAGCATATTTGAGGTTTTAAAGCTGTTATTTTAAATGCCCTTTTAACTAATTTGCTGCATATTGTTTTCTTCTTAGTAGAGTTGAAGCTGGTGGTGACAGACTATTTAGTGCTTTAGTCTCCTTTTATCTTTCACCCTATGTGCATCTGCAAATGGACTGCTAAAACGCCTCTTCTTCTCTACCCATGCACATGTCCTTGATGAACAATAGCTGAGTACTAACAAATTTACTTAAACAGCCTGCAATGTGCACAGGGCTCAAAGGCTGGGCAAGTGGCAGTACAGGGGCAGCCTCTGGGATTCCAAGTGCTCTGCTTCCTTGGGAGCCTGCTGTCCCCCTGCGGTGTGCCATCAGACTAAGGGCCAGGCAGGGCAGTAGAACCTCCTTCCTTAGCTTTCAGGAGCTCAGAATATGTAGCAGAAAACATTCAGGGCACTGCAGTTTGAGTCCCTGCTGCACACACCACTCATACTGTCAGTCTCATACTGAATATCTCAAAAAGGAACTTGATAACTACACAGCAAAGGAAAAACTGAGTTTCACTTCTTACGTCTGGGCCACTGTCTTTCTCTGGCATGCCTTTGCCCACACAGTTCTTGGGGTTGGTGACACTTCCTTCTACTTCGGTGCTACTCACTGTCCAAGACCGAAGTGGCATTTCCTCCTTGAGTATTTGGGAGCAAATAAACCACAAACCATAAAAGAAAGGCAGATGGCACATGGTTACCTGTGCACAAATACCACAGAATCCTCTTCTTAAAGTGGGAAATCATTGTTTGACTTGCAGATCTAGTCAGATGAGCTGGACAACCCACGTCTGTTGCTCTGAGCTCATGCCAGATGACTTTGCATTTTCACTTCTGCCTGTCATTCAAGACCTTACATTTTAATGAGTCAAAAGAATTTGCTGGTTATCTAAGCCTACTGTTAACAAATAGACAAGTGTATCTTTCATTTAAAAAAAAGCCGGGATCTGAGAAGCGTGGAGTTGTGCCTCAAGTGGTGTGAAAGAGATGACAAATAGACTTTTGTTCACAAACAAAAAGAGCTGCACTAATGGTCATGTTGCTGCTCTGGTTCTGAGACTGTTCAGAAAAGAGTTGCATAGAATTTACTTATGCTGCCATAAGCTGCAGCTTTGGGAGTGATGGGAGCCTGGCAAGAGGAATCCCAGCAAATGCATAGCAAATGTGCCTTTTCCCCAGCAGTGGGATATTTCTAGGTGAGGAGGCAGTGGTGAAGGAGTTGAGGAGAGGAGGAGGTGTAAGGCAAGAGGGCACAGGCTGTTTTTCTTTAAGGCAACAGCCTAATTGAGACAGGCTAGAGGGGGCATTGAAGGACATCTGGGACAGAGCAGGAGGGCTACTGCCAGTGTGCTGCACAAATGCAGAATTCTTTTATGTTGTAAAGGAAGAAGTGGAGACTGGATCACTGGAGGTTTGGGGCTGTAACTTCGGTGTGAAAACTATCTTGCCTCTTACACACGTCTTGTAGTACTCGGGGTAAAGAGGTCTCTAAGATTTTAAGGGATACTGCTGTTTCCAGTTTTGAGGGTCAGAACGAGAATGAATAAATCTTCTTAGGTCTATAAAATTTGAAATGAGTGAGGAGTACTAAAGCCAAGTGGTATAAACCAATGTAAGGCATTTTGGCTGCTCCTTACTAAATCAGATGTCTCTCTGTTGTTTGTTTCCCCACCTGGCACCAGTGGAAGGTGGCTCAGAGGTGTATGACACTTCTGATGAGGTGTAAGTGAAGTCAAACAGGCTTTGCAGCTATACAGGCAATCTTAAGCATTTGTTAAGCCCTATGGAAAATGTGTTGCAGTGGCTTAGAGGAGCTTAGGTAAGTTTAAGATGTGTTCAAAGACAGACGGTTTTTATTTCTACATAATACAGAATTCAGAGGACTGAGAGAGCCTGGACATTGAACCATGAAGTTTTGGGTAAACCAAGGCATCAGGACTCAGACCTCATGGTATTGTCCACAGTGTTAAATAAGAAGACCAAGTTCTGCTGTTGAGATGTCCAAAATACCTTAGACACACCAGAGCTTTACATCTCAATTGGAAAGTCTATACCTGGGAGAAGGAAGATGATCTGATGTTATCTGTTGTGTGCAAAGAGGAAGGAGAGGCAGTAGTGAGGGCAGAGCTTTGCACAGTTTTTATGAGCTGCTGTGGGTAGGGGAAGTCAGTCATTTAAGGTCTAATACATCATATGCATTCCTACTGTAGATAATAACACTGGATTTTGCTTTAATGGTAGGTGATATTAGAAGTAATTTTCCTGAATAAAATGTTCCATAACATCAAATTATTTACTTTGTGTATGCAGAACTTTAATCTCTCTTGATTAATGCAAACACAAGTTAACATAGTTATATTAGGTCCAGATTTTCATCTTGTTAAATACCTGCAAATGTACGTGTAGCTTTTCCACTTCCAGTGATTAATGACTTCAGTTCAAGCTTCCTCTAAAAATCTCTGCCAGCTTTGCCAATGAATGTGCATGGGCACATAGTTGTAACACTTGTGATGTCTTGCATCTGTTTCATATTTGTTCAACTAATTTAAAGTTCCTTATGAGATGCTGGATTTGAGTTAAGTGTGCTTGCTATCAAAAGCTGAATGTAATGAATTAGAGGTTGGCTGGATTTGCAGTACCTTTCATTAACAAACTGCTTGTCTAACCAGGTCTTACATCATGTCTATGTCAGGGTAATGTTATGTATGATTTTATACTTCAAATATAACATCAGAGTACATGAAAAACACTATGTTTCCTGCAGCTGGAAGGAATTAGAGTTAAAATTGCATGACAAAAACTACTTGTTGATTAATAGAATAAAGATGGAAAAACTTCAGACTTTTGTTTTATACCTGCTGCAGCACTTTCCCTAAGCAGTTGTCACCATGTAAGGGCTGACTTTTCTCAGTGCTGCATTAACACCAGACTATTCTAATGCTGTGTGTTGGTTTCCATTTCAGTGTTGTCTGAAAATATTTATATGCTCTGAAGTACTAAAGTCACAGTCACTGGGTGTCATGCACTCTGAACAGTGTGTGTTTGCAGGTAGAGTTGTAGCAGCTCTATCTATTGCCCTCTTGACAGCCAATGGAATGCAGGAGAGATTTTGCTGGTGTTTGGAGAGTTTTAGTTCCTGTGAACAGTGGTGGCTTATGGGGAAGAGAGAGTTAGATGATGCTATCTTCTTCTTTCAGTCAGTCCCTCTGATAGCTGCTCTGCTTTGCTATTTGTTTTTCCCCAGGTTAATGCTGCCTTTCTCAGTGTCAACTCCAGCAGTTCTGAATATGCAGAGGATTAAAAATGCTATCAGGATTGTGGCACCTTTATTCTGTGTGCTTTTTTTTTTTTCCTTCGGTGGGGGGAAGCTCTAAGAAGCAGCAAAGTTACTGGTGCTATTTGAAAAGAGATTTTGCTTCCCCGCATATCCCAAATAATCACAAAATTGGGTTTTAGTCAAAGGATTTAAATAAAATTATAGGGATTTAATAGGTCTCTAGGAAACCTAATATGGGGAATGAAGGTGATTGGCTGACTTGTTACTTATGCAAATGAAGCCTAATGAGAGTTTTTTTCTCCCTGCAGTTCTTCCCATACATCCTTCTGCTTGTTGCTATCCTGCTGTATCTACCATGTTTGTTCTGGCGCTTCACTGCAGCACCTCACCTTTCCTCAGACCTGAAATTTATTATGGAAGAACTTGACAAAGCCTATAACAGGGCAATCAAAGCTGCTAACAGCATTCGAAGTGGAGACCCCAGGGACCCTACTGACTTGATTCCAGCTCCTAATGAGAACTTGACACAGAGGTAAGATTTTTGGGGCTTGACTTTCTCTACTCTTTTCATCAAGTTCGTAAGAGATGTGACATCTGTACTCGCTTAGAAACATATTGCAAAGGTTTGAATGGTGATCTGACACAATTTTAAGTTCATTTTAAAAAAAAG
This sequence comes from Regulus satrapa, assembly GCA_013396955.1. Taxonomy (NCBI): domain Eukaryota; kingdom Metazoa; phylum Chordata; class Aves; order Passeriformes; family Regulidae; genus Regulus; species Regulus satrapa. The sequence continues at coordinate 32,425 of VWZN01017767.1, read as the reverse complement.
TGTCTGAAATTATTAATTTGGCACTTGGAGCTGGAACTTATTTTCTTTTATCAAAGAAAACATGTAATGAGATCAAAGAAGACATCTAATGACCTCTTCAGATTACTTATTACCTGAGATGTTCTGATTTCTTTAGTTGCAGTAGGTGTTAAGTAGTTTTTCCCATTACAGTGTAAGAAAAGAGATACTTCAGTCCTCACTTCTCAATGTTCTTGGCAGTTGCTTGCACACTGTCAAATTACTTGTCATCTCCTTTTCTTTAAGATCTCGGTCTGCAAAGCTTCTGATAAAAAAAAAACAAATTTAAAAAACCCCAAACATCAAAACCCACAAAAACAACCCCTTCCCCTTCTGGTGCACTGTTCCAACCAGATCCAGTTCCAGCTTCCTTCTAGGTCATGGGTAGCTGTATGTGGGGTTACAAGTAGTGCAGTAGTCTTAGGTCTCTTTGAAATGTGGAGTTAGGTCTTGACAAGTTAAAAGCCTTTTGGTGTTCTATTATTGAACAAGTGCTTGGAGAGTCTGCTTTTCCACGTGGATTTGCTTACTGCACCTGTTTAGTACTGGAAAAGAACAAAAATATATTGTTGCCATAAGGGCTATAGGCTTTTTCCATTTTCCAGTGTTTGAACTCTTTTGTTTCTTAAGCAACTTTTCTGTATTAGAGTATTGGTATTTTTCATTATCTGCTATTCTATTGGTTTTGTATTGATTTCAATAAAACTATCTTTGATTTACCTCAGTAGGAGAATGTGAACATGTTGAAGTGGGTCTGAGTCTGGAGGAGGATTTTCAAGAGTATTAGAAGGATGGAACACCTCTCCTACAGATACAGACTGGGAAAGCTGAAATTGTTCAGCCTGAGGAAGGGAAGGGTCTGGGGGATACCTTATAGCACCTTCCAGTACCTAAAAGTGATATATAGAAAAACCCAGAAAAGGGGTTTTAGCGGGCCATGTAGTGACAGGACAAAGAGAAATGGCTTTAAACTGAAAGAAAGGAAGTTTAAGTTAGGCATTAGGAAAAAATTCTTCCCTGTGGGGATCGTGAGGCTGTCACAGGTTGCCCAGGGAAACTGGGGATGTCCCATCTCTCAGAGTGCTCAGGGCCAGTTTAGGTGGGGCTTTGGGCAACCTGTTGAGTGGAAAGTGTCCCTGTCCATGGTAGAGCACGAGGATTATTAGTTGGAAATAGATGATGTTTAAACAACCCTTTTAATGCAAACCATATTGTGATTTTATGATTTAAAGAAGGTTTCCAGTCTTTTTTCTCTTTTAGAGTACTAGGTTTTGTTGATTTTTGAGGTACGTGAATGTTACAGCATCTGATCTACATGCTTTGATGGTTTTTTTTTCTCTTTTTTCAGTTTGTGGGAAATATCTGAAAGCTATTTTAAGTACCCCATTGTGGAACAGTACCTGAAGACAAAAAAGAATTCCAAGTGCTTGCTAATTAAGTACATTACATGCCGTTTGCTCACGCTAGTAATTATTTTCATTGCATGCCTCTATCTGGGCTACTACATTAGCCTCTCCTCTTTGAGTGATGAGTTTCTCTGCACTATCAAAACTGGGATCCTGAAGAATGACACAACTGTTCCAGAAGTGGTTCAGTGCAAGCTTATTGCTGTTGGTGTCTTCAAGGTACTCAGCTATATTAACCTGATAGTCTATTTGCTGGTGATGCCTCTGGTAGTGTATGCAATGTTTGTTCCATGGAGGTGGAATTCAGGTATTCTCAAAGTGTATGAAATCTTGCCAACTTTTGATGTTCTAAAACTTAAGTCAAAGCATTTTGATGACTTAAGCCTTTACCTCCTCTTTCTTGAGGAAAACGTGAGTGAACTTAAATCATTTAAATGCCTTAAAGTGCTGGAGAACATTGCAGTTTCTGAGAAGTTTGATGTCATGCAGCTTTTGGTAAACCTTGGTACTATTAAGACTGATACCATAGATGGGAAGCCAGGGACCGCTGAGTTGGAGAAGCCTGAAGAAACAACTACAGAAGAGCTGGGAAAAGATGTGACAGAGTTACAAGGTAAGCTGATGTAGATGTGCATTTCTACCAAAAGTTATTAATACAGTCTATAAGATAATGGACCCGCTTAGTCTTTGCTGTGTTGCCTGATGTGTAGGTGCTATAACCTCAGAAGACTATGGTGGAGTAGGTCAGTGGCACAGCTGAACCCTGAAGTGTTTGTTTGGTTGGTGATCCTTACTGACACCTCTGCTCTGGCACTAAAGGGCTTCAGCTGTTTGAACTTTAACTTAAGACCCCCTGCACAGGAAGGGGAGAGCTCAAGGATAGGTTGTGCTTGAAGCTGCTCCAGTAAGAAAGCTGGTAGTTTCAGGACATTTTTCAGAAATTAGCTCCAGCAGTAATTGCTGCTTCTCTTTAGGCTTTGGCAGAAGTCTTGGGTGAATATAAAAATAAGTCTGATGCTCAGAAATGCTGTTGGCAGAGGAACAGAAAATTAAAAAAGAGGGGAAGGGGAACTGGAGTCAGTGAAGATGCTCCTGTTCCGGCTTTCATAGACAGCAAGGAAAGATTGACTGTAAAGAGATTTTTATCAAAATAGTCCAAGTCAGTCTGGATTGGTGCAACAGTTCTCTGGATATCCCATCAGTCTGCACACATGGTCGGCTTGAGCAGTCACTCATATAAGATACAGTCTAGGATTCTGTCCTAAAAAATGTGGCATATTTTAATTGTGAAACCAGTTCCTTCCTCAAGTGCAGAATTAGAGAAGCCAGATATCCAGGGAGAGCTACAAACCAAAAGTGATGATGCTTTAAAACATTTAGAAGCTTACCTGAGTATGTGAGCACAATGCTGAGGGAAAGTTTAAGAGCTGTTTCAAAATTTTCAAAGAAATTTATTTTCTCTTCAGAAAGTTACACCCTAATTAATAAAATTAATTGATACACCCCTAATTAATAAAAAAGAAGTATCAGTACCCAGGGGTTAGCTGTTCCTCTCTACTTGGGTCAAGCAGCTGTGATAGGCTGAGATTTGGAGAAGTCAACTTACAGAACAGGAGAATTCAGAACAAGCAAGCAGAATTATTTTTGAACCAGAAGAAGCCCTCTTGGCAGCCACCTCTTGTGCAGCAGCTCAGAGTAATTCTGACAGCATATAGTGTGCCTCTCAAATCTGTCTGTTTTTTAAATGATGGGTGGTTTTGGAAGTAAAATATAAGAGCCTGAGGTGGAGATCTGGGCTCAAGAAGCTGAAAAAGTTAATAGAAAATCTGACTCATTTTTATCTGAAAGCAGAATTTTTGAGATTGTTTTCATCTCCGGAAAGCTCTTCAAAGATTTATTTTTCTCCAGGTCAGAACAAGCTCATGCTTGAAGCTCTGTTAAAATGCATTGCAGAGAGAAGCTGCTGTGTTCACAACCAGCTTGGGCTGGTACAGCCCTTCTCCTTTCTGTCTGGGGACAGCTGCAGGCTCTACCAGCCATCAGCAAAGCTTCGCCCACCACTCATCACCTTTTCTCCTGTCCCTTGTGGTGTCAGCATGTTTTATTTAGGAGCTGTGTTAACAAACCCGTGGTACATGCTGCCTCTGGGAGAGTGATGTGCAGGGCAGCCCGGTGCTGGGCGTGGGGACAGTGCCTCCACTGTGCAGGACAGCGCTGCAGCAGTGCAGCATGGTGGCAGCTCCTTTGTTGCACCAGGAGGTGCCGAGTGATTTGATGGCCCTTTCTCTTCTAAACCTTTATCTTCTCTTCAGTTCTGACAGACCGTGAGGCAAGTGGCAATGTGAATACGAGAGAGGACAAGAGACTTCGCCAAAGACTTATAGATTCTTCATGCTGATGCTTCCCAGCTGCAGGAGCCCAGTCTGTGGGAAGGCTCTGCCTCCGCTGCACTCAGCGCAAGGTGCTGCTCTTTGAATGCAATGTTCTCAATCACCTGACAGTTCCCCAGAGGCCAAACTGGTTTACAGACTATTTGTTATATAATAATCAGGAGTCACATGCCTGCAAAAGCATGTTGTATGCTTCCGTTATTTATTGAAAAAATTAAAGCACACACAGGGAGGAACAAGAGCAAAACAATTCTGTCATGAGTAACAAGTGATGTGCATTGAACGCAGTTGAAGCTGGGCAGAGCTCGCTCCATGCTGGACAGGGAAGGGAAACATAACCTGGCAAAAAGATATGGCCACACTGCTTTCTGAAGTGTTGCTCTGCAGCAGTGGCCGTCTCAGTTCTTCAGTTTAAATAAGGTATCTTTGGGCTCTCTGACCTGGAAACGAGGAAATGGGGGTGGGGTTTTATGATGAATCTGGTTAATCTGTCCCAGATGATGGCTTCATGGGATAAATAGAGGTTACTCTGTTCAGCCTGAGATGTCTTGGTTAGTCATCCTAACTGGGTTGAGATGTCTGGGATTAACTACTTGATACTGGTGAAAAATAAACTACAAACAGTTTTAGTGTTAAGAAGGTACTATAAATAATAGGAATTTTTAATTTTCTATGTATTAATAAGTTAATAATGTCTTAACACTTTTTTTACAAAATGTAATTATGTGTAAGCTAAGTGTTGGTTTAATTTCTATCCCTCAGTTGTTTTGGTCTTAGTGTCTAAAAATTCCGCCTTGGAGTTTTGGACTGAAGATCAGTGAAGTTGGTTCTATTTTTGTAATGTTACCTTGAAGTTGTTTTTTACTGTTTTTATTTGTAGAATTTTTCTCATCATGTTTGTAGTATTAAATGCAATATTAGTTGTGCTATTTTCCAAACCACACTGGAGAAGCCAAACTAACTTGTATTAAAGTAGCACCCAAATACCTCAGCAGAGCCAAGTGCCCAACAGCCAAGGTGAAGTAGATGTAAGTATATGAAAGGTTTTTCTCCCCCCCACACATTGTTACTATATTTTAATTAAAGAAAAGATGCCTAAGTGTATTGGAACAGATAAAATAAGGGGGAGGGTTTGTACATTGCTTTGTTATCGGACCATTTGGGGAGTGTAGAATTCAGCTCTAATGTTGTCCTGTCTGCCCATGACCTCAACCTTCACTGAATATTAAAATGACATTTGTCTTGAAATATTAGATGCAAGTTGAGGTAGATGAGAAGTGAAGCACCACAGTGGCAGTGTATATCTTTGACAAATGTGATATACTGACTTATTTTTCTGTATTGTCCATGTAAGTGAAGTGACTCACTTGCCGTCTCTTCCAAGTTGGCTTCTTAAACAAAGGAGGACTTCTTTTATAGCTAGGTAGGATTTCCAGGTTCCAGTTCCTTAGTGTCACCCACTTTTGTGCTCTCCTCTGCTATTCTCCATACGGTTGTGGACGAGGGGCTAACAGGAGTAATTAGTGTTACCATTTTTGCACAGAACTCTTTATGTGCTGCAGCAGATTTCAGAGATTGTGCCCATACTTGAATCTGGCAGCTGCTGTTGAACAAGTGATCTGAAAGTGCTGCTGTGCTACACTTAGGGCTACCAAGCATTATTTTAAAAGAAGTCTTTGAAGCCATAGTTATCTGCTACCTCTGCACAAGACAGCAGCATAGCTGCAATCCTAATGTCTCTTGGATTACCAGCACAAAACAGGGTTTATATTGAACACTGGTTGTCCACACTGCTGAATTTTAGTGCCATGCTTCTTCCACCAAGGCTACAGTCCCTTTGGCCTTTCCTAGATTCTGTCTGGCTATGCTGACGTGTTGCTGATGGTCCTTTATATGTAGGCACTGCAGGTGCACATTGTGGATTGTATATGTTGGACAAGGAGCTATAGTGCAATATGAAGATTTTGTGATGTGGATGTGTTTGAACTGTTTGATGTAAGTAGAATCTTTAAATGTCAAAGCTCCTGAAAGCCACATGTTCATGTTTCATGTTGGATATGTACCTTACTTTTTACTAATTCCCCTTTTGTATTTAAAAATATGACTTGCTGCAGTGAATCTGCTGTTGTTTTCTAAAGTGTTTAATAAAATGCCTATCAATCCTCCTTGGTTACTAAAATAAAATCAATTTTGTGAACTACAACAGCATAAGCGTCTGAAGGACCCAGGAGCAGTCACGTGTTGCCATAGTGCAAATACATGTGGTCTGATGCTAAACCCTGAAAAACAGTTTGGACAGTGGGTAAGAGCAAAAATTCTGCTCTTTAAATTTTTGTTCCCATAAAATTGTCAAAACAACATAAATTGGTTCAAAATCTGCTTAACCTTGAAAAACTGTTCAGAAAATGTCACCACATGATAAATAACATATCCACTATGTAATTTGCCATCTACAAATTTACCACTTGTCAGCACTTATTTTTCAGCTGTATCTTCCTGTTTTAAGATGCGTTTGTGAACTACCCAGCTCAGTTCTACTTATGTTTTAGTGGCACTGTTCCTGCTGTGCTTTGCCATTTTCAAAAGATGGGCTGAATTCCGGTTTAAGCCTTATGGAAAAGAGTCCATCTTCAGCCTCTTCATCACTACAGCTACATCCATCTGTCCCCTTTCAGACATTCCAGAAAGTGAAATGACAGGTAAAGGTTCAGGTTTGTCCATGCCACTCCTTCTTGCCCCTTCTCTCTCTACTGCTTGGGTATTAATAATCCTTTAAATGCAGGAAAGTTGCCCATGCTTTGCCCTACAGTGTCTCTTGTGAGATTTAAAACTTGTGATTTAAGCTGCAGAGAGCAAGTAAAAATGTCTATTCCATTAGCAGATGGTGTGCCTCTAAAAGCAGCTGTACCCTGCTGTTTCTCTACCTCTGGATGTTGTCAGTCACTCTAAGAATATTCTAAGTTATATTTTATGTCATTTTTTTTTCCTTATTGGGAACTGTGGATAGCAGCTTTGATGGCTAGTTCAGTGCCTAAGCCTAGAACCCCCTTAACAGGGGATGATGTCCTGACTGCATGTTGTGAACAGAAAGACAGAAACCAGGTCGTGAGTGCTTTTCTCAAGATGGAGGTGGTAAGAGGGATTTAACCCCCAGTACAGGCACAGGTGAGTCAGTCGCACAAGCAGTAAAGAATCAAAGCTGTGTCATGGGAATAAGCTGTCCTAGAAATCTTTTCTTTGAGCACTGCTTTGCACAGACCACATGAGAGTGGCATAAATAAAAACCTAGTTGTAGGTTCAGGACAGTTTCTGTGTTTCTGTCATGCAGGCTGTGTGGCCAGAAGCTCCAGAAGACTGCTTTCCTCCTAATGGAATATTTGACTTAATATACTAAAGTACTAGTGTAATGATAAAAAGTTATTACTCCTATTAAACATTAAAACGTTTTCATTCTGAAATGAAACAATGAAAAATACTATGGCTTTATATCATATACAAACATCTGTTTGGTTCATGTCATGTTACTAACTCTCCCCTGAAGGACTGCAACAAAGAACTCACACTATAACGCTATTTAACCTTTTTAGGTAGCAAAATTTGCATCTTCTCATTTGTTTCTTCAGATTCTTTGATGTGAGTCATCTCAAACTTTTTATAATAATTTAGATTGACCAAACACCTTCATGCAAACAGCATTCCTGGCCTAGGAATGAACTCCCTCCCAACACAGGGGCTGCTGAGTTAATCTCCTTAAGTAAGACTCTGGATTCTCCACAGAGTCCAGGAAAAGTGCTAGATGCCTTTGAAGGCATTTGAATGGTTAAGCAGTCCAGGGATGTCAACAGCCCGGGCTCACTCTGTTTGTGCTACCTTTGAGTTGCTTTAGCTCTTGTATATCACTGCAGGGTTGATATAGTGACACTGGACTCCAAGAGTTCAGAAGGCTAAGATGAGGATTTTATTAGGAGTTATTGCAAGAGCAGAGCATAGCAAGCAAGCAGGCAGGTCAGCCGAGCACAGAATATTGAGAAATCATGGAGAGATATTTATAAACATGTTCGATGTTCTAGAAACCTATTGGTGCAGGAGGGAGCAACCAATTGGTAAATATCACCTACACCAGAGGTGCCTGATTATCTATTCAGTGAATGTTTATGAGAATTCTTCCTGATGTTCTCAAAACATCTCAGGGCCAAATCTTGGCCCAGGCTGCAATTGCCACACTTGCGTGCTGACAAACTTCGTGTACCTAAACCAACAGCAGTGAAATCTCCCAACCAGTAACAAAAGAACTGGGGGCTTTGTTTCCTTTTTCCCTCTTGTCTGAGCTCAACTGGGATGAAAGAAATAAGCATGTGCTGCCACACAGCTCAGGACAAGACCTCTCTGCTGGGAATCTGAGGTGCAGGATGAGAAACAGAGCCTAGAGCTACTGTCTGCTTGTCTTGGAATGTGTTTGCACTGCCGAACAGGAATGCCAGGGACCAAGCTTAAGGGTTTGGTCCTTCCTGTCCTTGTTCAAGTGTCGTATCACTCCCAAGCCCCAGTCTCAGGGCTTCAAGAAAAATTCTGGGCAAATAGTTCACTTCTAGAGCAACTTCCAAAAATCACTAGGGACGAGACCATAACAATTAGGTTATCACCTCCATCCAACACATCCCACAATGTTTTGAACCTTCAGAGACTGATCACATGCTTTTAGAACATCTGATACATGTCCTTAGCTTCAAATTATTAAAAACTTGTCACCTCTGACAGACATGTCACATCATAGTGTTTTTAACTGAAAAAAAAGCCTACAAAATAAAAAGCAATTATTTCTTAAAATCCTCGTATCCCTGTGACCTTAGGGGCTAAGAGTCAAGCACTGTGTACCACTACATATCTAGTCTGCTCTAGATAGACCTAACCGTACATGTTGTGGAAATAAGTCAGCTGACACCTTAGAGCAAGGAATCATTTGTTAGACCTTCAGTTATTTAACTGGTGTCCTGGTTTCATCTGGGATACAGCTGTTTTTTTCTCAGTAGCTGAGTCCAAATGCTGTGTTTTGGACTCAATATGAAAATAATATTGATAAAACACTGATCTTTTTGTTGTTGCTGATCAGTGCTTACGCTAAGCCAAGGGTAAGTTTCCCAAGTCAGTTTCCCAAGCTCTGCCAAAGAGCAGATGCACAAGAAGCTGGCAGGAGACAATCCACGCTCAGTTTATAAACTCTGGCAGTTGGCTAGGAGTGCTGATCTGTTTTATAGATAAAACCAATTTTTTTCCTGCTCAGGCTGTTGGGATGATGACTGGATTCACCTCTGCCTCCCTAACTAGCTTTGAACCTAAGGCAAGAGATGGGAAGTTTCATCACACCATGACTCAGAAATCCCTCCAAACGTGCAAGCCAGAGGACAGGCTATGGTGGATGTTGAACCCACCAAAAAAAATGATAAGCCAAAGAATTTCCCTGTTGCTTTAATGCCAGTCCTAATCTTCTCCCAAGCCCACTATACCACCCCCAGGAAAGAGCAGGGGCTGCCCTTCTGCTGGGCTCTGCAGGATGGGAGAGCAAAGGAGAATGCCATCCTCATTCCCCTCCAGTGGCAGAAGAAATATTAGGAATAAGAGAGCAAGCTGCCAGCCACCAGCACAGGATGCTGAGGCTGTGGGAAGGCACAGCAAGCCAAGCCTCCGAGAGCTGTTGGGTGGTGGAGGTGCCTTCATGGGTGCAGAGTGTTCACAGCCCCATGGTTTCCACACAAGGCTGGCAGACTGTGTCAGCTGGGACCTGGCTGTGCTCTGGCCAGCACTCAGGAGTTTTATGAATAAGGCAGATGTGAATAATAGTCTCCTGGGAAACTGCTATTCTAAAGCTCTCTCTGTGTGTCCACATGCAGTTTCTAGGTCAGTCTACTTAGAGGACTAAGACATCCGTGGAGCGCTTGAAACACCTAAGTGCATGCATGGTTCATAGCTCAGTGCTATGCAGATGTATCTTCATATCCAATAACTGTACAGCTTCATTCAGCTGTTGCTAAGCACAACATAAGCTCCTTATTTGGTAGCTTCAGTGCACAGTTGTAGCCTGAAATTTGGGACAAGCAGATAAGTCTGTAGCTAGCAATGATGTCATGGTTTTGTAGAGCGGTCCATTAATGATTTCTATGCAGTTCATGGCCAGACTGTTTTAATCATGATTTACCCAAACTGCATCAAAATACATCTTGAAGTTTCATATTCAATATGCAAATATTTAAGACTCGCAATAATAAAATGTTCATAAGATATCCTGTGTTGGAAGGGACCCATCAGGTTCATTCTGGCCCTGCACAGGGACACTCCAAGAATTATACTCTGTGCCTGAGGGTGCTGTCCAAATGTTCTTTGAACTCTGTGAGGCTGGTGCTGTGACCACTTCCCTGAGGAGCCTCTTCCAGTGCCCAAACACCCTCTGAGTGAAGAACCTTTTCTTGATACCCGGCCTAAACTACCTCGGACTCAGCTTCATGCCATTCCCTCATTTCCTGTCACTGGTCACTGGAGAGATCAGTGCCTGCCAGAGATAAAAACCATGCTTGTAACAGCTAGTGGTGGCTAGTTAATGTATTCATTAAAGAAATTAGAAGTTTATGCTCAGAAAACTGTGATCTTGAAGTCTCTGGAATCTGCCAGCACTTTTTCTATAAGAAGGGCGGAAGTAAATAAAGACAGTTTGGAATGATGTTTGATATCCTTTGAAAATGCCAGAGACACAATGGAATTACTATTCCTGAAGTTATAGGACATTGCTGTATTTTAAGCAGCTGCTTTTTCGTCTCCATCAGCTGCAAGGAGAAATTCATCCCACATTGACTGGAGAAGAGCTGGGCTGTCCTGCAGTCAGAAACAACATCAACCAAAGCTGAGGTTTCTTTCTTCCGTGCAGGAGAAATTTGTCATTTTCCCCTTGCCTGATCTCAGTGTTCTTTGAAGAATTGTCCTCCTTTTATGTGGAAAAGCAAGAGGTGATTTCAAGGATTTGTTTTCTCCCAAGCACTATTCAGAATAGTACAAGCTGCAAAATAAATCATGGCACTGTCTTTGTTCCCTTGCAACATCTCAGCATTATTCTACACTGAGAAAATGAATAAAAACTAGGAATATTTTTAGAAAATGAGAATTAATATTCATGAACTACTAGAACTTCACGTTAGTTTTCTTAGGCCTTTTACAATATTTTTCTAGGAAACAGAAAAAAAAAAAAAGCAGTATTGTCAATACAAATAACAATTCACTTTTGAGTAGAAAAACCCAAAACACACTAAGCCATAGACATTGTAGAGCTAAACACTCAAAGTTTTGGAGATGTCAACATTAACTTTACCTTTGTAACCCTAATTGGGTTCCTTTATTCATGTGCCAGATATTGTATTCTCTAAAAGAAGTTCATTTTTCCCACAAAGCACCTTTTCTTGGGCTATGCAGATCTCCTGAAATGAACAGCTGTTCAATGCCTTGTGTAACACCACCCAGATTCAAAAGATATCAAAAACTCCTTCATACACAAGAAAACACACCAAATGGAAAATTAAAGATAACCTCCACCTGGTACACGTTGTGTCTCATTATATCAACACTCGGATCCTCCCTTCATACCCGCCAAGACGGCATCTGAATGCAGTTTATGCACCAATGGCTGTATTAGAATTTTAAAACAGCCCTCTGGTCTGCAAGAGAGATGGGGTAGAATGAAAAAATACCCTCGAAGTCTGGATGCCCCAGTTGAATTGCCCAGGGTGTCATATTTTTGGAGTACTTTGCATCATACTGCACTCTGTGTGCGCAGAGCACAACCCCCCACTGATTCCAGCAGCACTGTTGAATGCCAAATGTCTGTCCAGAATCCCAAATCAGACATGAAGAAAATGAAAAATAGCTAATTATTAGAAATTACTCTGTACCACGTTAAGTACACTGTTGCACACACAGTGTATGACATACAGTTTCCAAGGACACCATTTCTAGGGCTTTAACCATGTCCCCCTCTTCCACGCTGTCCAAGTCTCTCTAAGACTTGTACCTCTGCTGGCCACCAGCACTTGTTCATTCCTGGACAGGCTCCTGAAGTTCACTGTGCAATCTGTCTCTTTTCCTTTTATCCAGTCCATCCCTCCATTTCCTTTGAAGTAAATCAAATTAAAGCTTCAAATGCTTGTATCCCCCACTTGTGCCCAGATTCAAGATTGAGCAGAGTCTAGAAAAGAAAGTTTTGCCACCTGGCGCAGGGGTGCAGGATCCAGAGCTGTAACTGCAGGAGCCCCGCTCAGACCTACCAGCTGCATTTGAAGATTTTGTTTACTGAAGTTACAGAAATGTTCTTCATATAGGACAGGATGAAAACTGCACTCAAAAATGGTAAATCATAAGATGATTCCTTCAGTTTCAGAAAGAAAATCTTACTGAGGTACTCAGCATTCTCAGATATTTATTTGCTAGTAAAGTGATGGATTCTGCTGCCACTGGAATGGACAACATCGTTCACAAGCTCTGCACAACTGGGAAGGAATAGAATAGAATAGAATAGAATAGAATAGAATAGAATAGAATAGAATAGAATAGAATAGAATAGAATAGAATAGAATAGAATAGAATAGAATAGAATAGAATAGAATAGAATAGAATAATAGTTCATTTGAAAGGGACCTACAGTGATCATCCAGTTCAACTCCCTAACGAGTCAGGGCTGATGCGTTGCAAGTGTTGAAGGAGGAAATGGGATTTGGTGTAAAGGGTCAAAGAAAACAGGAGGAAAGATTTGACTCTGCAGATCAGTGATACAAAATATTCTGACTCCAGGGGCATTGATAAATGGCGTAAAAGAGCATTGGGTTCACAGTAAGAGACTGATAACTACTTGTGCAAGGGCAGGTTAGCTGAAAGGAGTGGTAGATATTTCATTCTCTTTAAATACTGAGGTGTGAAAACCCTGCACAAGGCTTAACATTATTTCAGAACTGTAAGTTTATTACAGGACACTGAGAAAAATGGCTTTACTTTATTTCCATTTATAAGATCTTTCTCACTTCACTGCTTAATTCTACAAGTTAAATGTGGAATGGGGCACCCTGGTGTGATGTTCAAGATAATTTCTGCAGCACAAGGAGGTGTTTAGCTGTGCAATATAAGGTTCTGTTTTTAGAACACCATTTTTTTTGTTATTCAAACCCATATTTTCTTCTGCTAGGAACATGAAGTTCTGAAATCTACTTCAGACACTTGCAGTCATTAATTTTCTTACTCACTCCAAATAGGACACATCTCAGCTATCCTTAAATGCATCACAATTGTGCCATCACCAGAGGATAACTTGGAGTCAAATGTTCCACTTTTATTACTTGCTATCACAGGTATCATCTCTTCTCTCAAAGCAGTTTATTTATGAACTGATTCCAGAGAGCTAACTTCTTAGATGGAATGAAATTTCCCAAATGTCTGACATGACAAGTGCACAGGTGATTTACAGGGTAAGAAAGCAATATTCAAAGAGTCAAACTGTATGATCCTTTAGCTGCAACTTGGCAAAAGGATGCACTGGTAAAAGGTTCTAGTCCAAACCCACAGTAGCACCTAATTATCCCTTCTCCAACTGTGAATGGCATGTCCAACTTTTTGTATGTTTTTGGGGTTTAGATATCTTTTTTAAGAAAAACCATCTACTTACTTGAAGAATAGGCATCTACTTTTACTCAAACCTATCTTAGAAAAAGTACCTGTGATGTAACAGACTCCTATTTAACAATGTCTATCATATTCTCTACTTCTCTAAGTGTATTTAGGAAAAAAAAAAAAAAAAAAAAGACCTGTTTGTTCATTCTGAACAAAGGTCTTGACTTGTCAGACGCCAGTTCAGAAAGGATGCTTTCCTACCCAGTTGCACTGGATCTCAGATAGCAACCTAAAGATCTACATCTCAACCATTTCCATGTTCCTACGAGGAGACTCAAAAAAGGGAAGGGAGATCTGATGTGATGAGAAGTGTCGTTTATGTACCGGCAAAACACACCCACAGTCCTAGTTCTAAAAATGCTTAGTCATGCAGGCAACAGCAACAGACATGCAGAGAATCCCATCCCGTGAGCCAGCCCAAAGTCAGCCTTGACAAAGACAAAAGTTTCCTTCCTGGGAAAAGTTTGCTTTGTCCCTCCAGGGTCTCCGTACCATTGCCATCAGCCTGCATCAAACATGCAGCTCATTCCTACTGCCTCCAGCAGAACCTCCTTCTTGGCTTCATCACCTCTTGCGTGGCCAGGGCTCCACCTCTTCCCACCATTTTAGCTCTTGTCAAATCTGTGTGCCGTCCAAGGTCACCGTTTAGCTCACAGCTACTATTGGCTCAACTGCAAAGATGTCTGTCTTTCCTGACTGGACAGCGGAGGATGCTGGAAGGATATGGGAGGCCTGCAACCTCTTGGAGTTGCTGTTTTCTGGCCAAGCCAGCCGGTAGGATGGGACTGTGGAGGGAAGCCTCTGTTCTGTGGGCCTGGGGGGCTTTCTGCACATGTTGAGCAAAGCCTTCAGCTCTGATCGGAAGCTGTCATTGAGCCAGCAGTAGATGAAAGGGTTGTAGCAGGTGCTGCTCATTGCAAACCAGTGGAAGGCGAAGTAGAGGGCATTGTTGGTGTGTATGGTCTGACTGGAGAGGAGGACGACGTAGCAATTCAAGGGGAACCAGCAAACTGCGAAGAGGATGACCACGAGCATCAGCATCTTGATGGTCTTCTTATTCTTTTTGCGAAGGACGAAGTACTGCTCAGTGGTGACGTCCCCGATGACGTTGCGCAGCCAGAGCTTCTTTGCCACCGTCACGTAGGCAGCGGAGATGATCAGAAGGGGCAGGACATAGAGCAAAATGAAGGTTGCTAAATCAAGGTACTTCCAAAAGAGGTCAGCAGGCTCAGGGAAATCTGGCAGGCACAGGCACCGGGTAACATCCTCACTGCACATGGAGAGATGGGACAGGATGAGAGGCAGATATGGCCAGGCATGGCAGGAGAAGTACATCAGAAAGAAGGAGGCAGCTGGGAGAGGACTCCTGCCATAGGGCCTGAAAGCAAACACTGTGCTTATCTCACAAATGTCACAGCTGAGCAGAGCTCTGCTCTTCAAGGATCTGAGCCATAGAGCAGCCACTGAGCAATGTGGTGATAATTTCTTATGGGCATTCATGACCTTATGATAATTTTATGAATTTCACCAATTACAAAATCTCCAGCTGTACATAGGCAGGTTTTTATTTCCTGTCCTTTGGCAAATAGGAACACAGTCTCTGCACATATTAAGGACCTTTCCCTCATTAAAGCATTTTCCAAATACAAAGGCTCTTGACAGCTGAGGCAGATTTATCTATTTTCCTAGGGCTAAAGAGTAGATTAAAACCTATTGGGTTTTAGTGGGTTTTTGTTTGCTTGTTCGGTTAGGTTTTTTTTTGTTTCCCCTTTCTGGTCTGCCCAAACAGGTCAGATTGGTATATGGCATGAAATGCCAGTGTATAGAAACGAAGGGTCAAGCTAGATTCCTCTTAGCTTATTTTGTGTGATTAGTGGGACAGAATAAATATAAAATATTTTAATATAAAAAGAACAGGATATCTGACATTGCAAAAGGAATCGGATTAAAACTGTAGTTTAGATCAATATATTTGGCTGACCTTGACATATGCTCAAGGCTTTCAGTAGAATATACTAAAGGATGACTGCTCAGAGGTTGGCCTCCAGAGAGACTGTGGAGGAAAGCAAAGCACATCCTTACCTGTATTCAAAGGTAAAGAGCTTTTGGTAGATAGCATGTGGTAGGGAAAAGCAAGCTGCCATGATCCAGATAATAGAGATGTAGATAATACCTTTTCCAGTAGATATGCGAGGTTTCAGGGGATGCATTATAACCTGTGCAAAATTAACCAAAATCAAGGCTTATTACATTTCTGGAAAAAAAGTTTAAATATATATATATATATAAATAATACAATCTTCCAGCCTTACATCTATAACTTAATGTGATAATTCAGCATGCAAGCAGCACAGTCTTCACCCATCTCCCAGTGACTGTTAGATGTACATGAAAACCTGAATTTAACACCATGAAATATGGTTCAAGTCAAATCTTAGTCCTACCCTCAAATTTCAGTACTTTCATTTAGGTGGAAAAAACTGCATACCAGGAGGTGTTAACATATGTTCATTACCAGGTTCAATTTTCTTAA
>VWZN01017767.1:315-16322 GCA_013396955.1 Regulus satrapa | reverse complement strand
AAAAAAGTCTCAAACTCTTCAGTATCAGTGACACAAAGAACCAAAGGGTTTAACCAGATCTCTATGGGAATGCTTCTGATAGTGCATTTTCTGGAAACAATCTTTCTAGCAGAAAATGCCAGCTGTAAACAGGTTTGTGTTAGGTGACTCCAAGCTGATAATCCCCAACTGTCCCCACTTTTGAGCCCATTATCAACAGCATACCACAGCTCTGCTTGTGATAAACACCAGTGTGCTACAGTCAGATCTCCAGTGTTCAGGGTAACGGGAGGTGGGACATCCCAGAACATCAGGAGATAGAGCTAGAAAGTTAACTAGGATGTCCTTACAACTCTGGTGCTGGACAAGCCACCCTAAAGGAGAGCTGCCCATATGAATTCCTATCAGGATTTTGATCTTTCTCCTTGTTTGAGAGCTACTGGATTATGTACTGCATAAAAGCTCCCTTTACTCAGCCAGAAAAGATAGCAAGGTGATGGATACCTCCTACCTTGCTGTGGGTTTGAAACTATTCTGACAACAAGGACTGCCCCCCTACCCTGTCAGTTCCTCATGAATCTTATGATACTGTGGCAACTGAAAAGGAAAGGACATGGGATCATCCTTTCTCAGTTTACTTATGCCCTCCCAAGCTTTCCGTCTCTTCAGAGAGGTTTTACCTGGTGCCTGTCCACAGCAATGGCTGTAAGGGTCAAGGCAGAGACATGGAGGGAGCAGTACTGTGCAAACCTACTGACATGGCACATCCCCTTCCCAAAGATCCAGGTACTGTTCACAAAACGAGCCTAAAAAAGAGGACCATTAATTTTGTGCACCCCACAACTGCTTATAAGTACATCTCCAGTACAAGATTCCTTGGGCTGTGTCAAAGACAAAAGATAGCAAGTGCTTTGTAAAATTGTACGATTTTCTGGCTTCTGAACCCTGAAGAGGTAGGTTACTGCTGCTCTGCAATATCCTCCAGAACAACATAGCAGTGCAGTACCAAAGATGTTTGTTCTGTTTTATTTACACTGTGTCCTTCTGCAGCCTCACTACTGAGTCAATATATTTGCTATTCCTTTTAGTCCCTCCCTATGGGATAGGGATGACCTGTACATCTTTTCTCGCTTGAAGCTAATTACATCTTTTCAAAACAGCTTGTTAAACAATGCTGAGCATTTTTTTTTTCCCAAGAGGTTTAGAGTATTGCTTTTCAAAATACTTTAGAAAAGAGAAGGGGAATAAAAGATCAGATGCTACAAAGTACTAAGCAATCACTGCAAGGTTATTATTGCTCAAGTACTATCAGGGCCACGTTTAACAAATGGGTAATTTTCAGTCTTCAACTAGATAACAGGAGTCAGAGAAGAAAAATACACGTGGAGTTTCCCAAAGGCAACTCCAACGGCTGTAATTTGGAGTGGAAGGTATCCGCAGAACATCCACACACTTCCTACAGCAGGGTAAAGCAGGAAAAGCCACCAAAGCACCTTTATAGCACTGTAGAGCCCCCTCTAGCCATGGGGTGGATTGTGGTGGCGCATCCCCCCCTCCCAGGCTGCACCGTGTGTGAGAAATGCTGAGGTGCTTCCTCTCCCTCAGGAGTGGGGCGTCCCAGGCACCTCTGCCCTCTCTTACCAGCGTGAAAGGTGTGTTGAGGAGCGTGATCATGATATCGGCCACAGCCAGGTTCACGATGAACAAGCTGGTGGCAGAGTGCACCCGCTTCGTCTTGATGACAACATGACAGACCAGGACGTTGCCGAAGAGGGAGAAGACGATGATGAAGGAGTACGCCGCGATGAGCAGGGCTTTCACCGTGGAGCTCTGCGATTCCGCTCCGTACCGGCTCCTGTCCACAAAGCTCTGCCAGTCGGCCAGGCTGTCGTTGTCCCAGGAAAAGAAACCCGACGCGTTCGGGACTACAAAAACCTTCGTCAGGCTCCCATTGAGGGGCAACTTTCCTGGGGTCACAAAGGCGTTAACCATGTCGGGGAGGGTGAGCCAGAGAAAACAGGATAAATCTCTGGAACGCCGCTCTGCTCCTGCAGTTCTGGAAGAGCTCATTTGCGAGAGCAGAACTCGCTCCGTGCGCCGGGAGAGCCGCTCTCGCCTCGCTCAGCCCGGGGGCTGCAAGCACGGCACACGAGCAGCAGGAGCGGGGAGATGCTCCCGCCTCCCGCAATGAGCTTCTCTCCCGCTCAGCTCGCCGATACTTTTGCTCCTTCAGCCAGCTTTATAGCCCCAGGCGAGCTCTGAGCCAGGATCTTCGACAGTCATTGGGCTGCATGACATAATTTGTGCTCTGACGTGCTGCTTTTCCACACACTTGCGCTCCCGGGCGCTACTCCGAGGTAAGTACACTTGTGAGAAAGAAAAAAAAAATCACTCTCTTCAGATGTCGGAATCCCTTCTCTACCAGCAACCCAGCTCAAGCAAATTCCGTGCTGTTTATACACCAGCAGCGTGTGTGACAGCTCTGCTCTCTCCCAGGACAGGGCAAATCTAAGCTGTTTTACAGGTCTGGCAGGCAAGTTTCAGCCTATTTCTTAGCAGAATTCAAAATAATAGACTAGACTAGACTAGACTAGCTGGAAATAACAAGCTGTTTTATTGTACTTTACAGTTATTTTTTCCAGAGACCTTTTTTCTCTCAGAGAAACATGGAATACTCAAGTTTTCCCTTGGCAGGTATTTCCTCTCAGTCAAAGGAATAAAAGCCTGATGTGAGACTGCTTTTTAGGGTTTCTAGAAATAGACTTAGTTGCAAAGATATGATTATACAAGACAGAGAACAGGAACAGCCCCAACCCAATGAGTCCAGTATCTGAAACAAAAGGCAGCTGTATGCTGGTCCCAAGCACTGATGAGATGGTAACCTGTGTGTTCCCTCTGCCATCCCAATGAAACACAGCAGGAAACAGAAAATCAGGACCAGGAGACCAAGACCCACAGATCTTACACAGAAAGATATGCCACTTCCCAAGGGCACATCTACAGTGCTGCACCTCTGCTGAAGACAGATCTGCTTGGGCGGCGTCAACCAACCCCAGCCAGAGCTGGTTTTATATATAAAAGGCTTTATTTCACTGCTAAATTACCATTATCTGAAAATTGTATTGTAAGCTGGTCACACAGTGGGGAAAATAACTTTGTGACTGTCTCTGTGAACTGCTCAGGCTGCTTTCTCTTCACCACTCCTCAGGAGCTGGACACAGTGAATGGACAGCCTACAGTGCCACTCTGCACATTGCTGCCAGAGTCTGTTTTTTCTACAAAATTTTCCAGTTTGAGCTCTTTACGCAAGAGACAGCTTTCTCTGTCTCACAGAAAGCTTTCCAGTGAACCTGCTGGAGCTGCTAAGGTGGCAGTCACATCTGACTATTCAGAGAGGAGATATGTGTCCCACTCAAAAGTGCTGTCAGGAAATCAGTCTCAAATAAAGGCCCAAGAAAATAGTAGAAAGTAGGACAAAACAGCATTTTTACAGTTTTGGGCTGAGAACAGAGGGGTCAGTGGCATAAGTTGCTATGCTGCCCCAGCAGTCCCCCTCCTTTCCAGCACTGCATAAGGGTATTCTGTCTTCTGCCACTCAGACAACAGCTCTTACTGTTTCACATCTCTTACATCCTGTTCTCCTGTACTGTAATCTGTATTCCAGCAAAAATTATCAGCTTTATTTATGCTCCTTGATCTAATTCTTAATTTCTAGCAGGGCACCCTTGTATCTGTAGCTAGAGTTGCCATTGCCTTTGAACATCAGGTGCATCCAGGAGAGCAGGATATCTTCTCACCTCCTAAAGCAGGCTGCTGGTAGGATGGGAATCTCCCCCCACTCAGCTCAAGCCTACCCTCCTCTGAGCTGCATTCTGTGTCTTGAGGAGGTGGTCCAACCACACACTAGGCAGGAACACCCAAAATACCCACAAAGGGTCATGCAGAAGCCCAGTGGAAGCTCTGTGTCAGGCATCTCCCATGCAATGGTGCTGGTAACTCTTCCTCTGCTTCACACCATCTTTCTCATTTAGGTTGTTCTCATTTAAAACATGCTCCAGCATGAGCTGTTTAAGCAGCACACTTGATTTTGGTTGTTACTAAAGAATAGGCTATAGCAGATCTGGCACCTGCTCCTGCCAACTTTACCTTTGTTCTACAAGCCCCAGCACTCCAACGGTGAAACAAGCATCTGCACAGGGATGTCAGGATTTGGCATGCTGAATGTGGTTTTCATAAAAGGTACCTGTGAAATGATGCAATTTCTAAAGTGAAAAACAGCATTCAAAATAAAGCTATATGGATGGACCATTACTTCAGGAAATAAAAAAAAAATTCCTCAAAAATAACTATGCAAGTGTATTCTTAACAAGACTATAACAAATTACAAAGCAGGCCTGGTGGGAATAAAAGATTATAAGAAGAATATAAAAGTCAGCTAGACATGCCAAAAAGTTTGGAAGCATTCAAAAAGAATAATAATGCTTTTTTGTTCCTTTTTAAATACATAGCACAATGTGCTTTCCTCTCTGCCCCTGGGAACTACCTATCACTACCATGGCTTTAACGAATTTTTGAGCTTTGCTGAATTTTTTAACTTTTCTGGGGCAGGAAAATTAAAGTTACATGGGTGAGAAGTAATTTTTCAAACACTATCCAGTGTGACCTCTGAGAAATCACGTTGATTTTTCAGAGCATCTTACCCCTTTGTATAACCAATCACATTAATGTTTAGGACAAGCATCTCTTTACATTACAGTCTTTCTCCACACACCAGTTACGTGTTTGCCTCTGAAGTGGAGGCTGCTATGTTTATCTTCCATAGATAAAACACAAAGCCATTGTGAATTTGACAGCTGACTGAAAAAGTGAAAAGGGAGAAAGAGCCTTTGATATGATTCCTATTATTCATGTACACTCAGCTAAAATATTTTCCTAAGATGTGTGTAGCATCAAAATACAGAGTCCCCTTTTGTACTTCTTGAATTACTGAGCTGAATTCATTCCCACACTATGATATTTAATAACAGTGCAATACTGGGTTTAGGTTCTCTTGGTAGAGTTGAAATCATTAAGACATTTTACAGCTTCAGTACTGAAAACTGTATTCTTGTGTCCAACTACTGAATTCCAAACTCTGAATTCAAGAGTTTTCAACTGTACCCATAGCAAACTGCAAGTAACTTCTGGTTCTACTGTGCTGAGATGCTGTTCATATTCACACTTGCAGACTACTATAAAGTTACTTTTCTGCAAAATTCAAACCAAGCAGATGGAGTTTTCTATAAAAGATATAACTGTCATTTTTATTATCATCCCAAAAAGAAAACAGAATTTCAGAGTTTTAGAAAGAACTTGCACTTTTAGGCAGTACTTTAGAATATGAGACCTTCTAGCCTAGTGCATCAAGCAATGTAACAGACCTTATACCAAATTTGGTGCTGCTGAAAAAGCCAACAAACCCAAACCAAACAATTTCACAGAAGTGAAAATGGAAGGCAAGACATCATTTACAGAGAAATATCATATAAAGTCTTGCAAACTGGTTGCCATTTTCTTCACAAAGTTCCACAATCTCTCTTGCATAGTGAGCCAGAAATCACTTAGTTCTTCTTGACATTGCAGGGCTCATGAATGGATCATCCTGCAATTTGCAAAAAGATATACGTTACTAAAACAAGCAAGGATTCCAAATCATAAAAGAAGCAAAGTCACCTTTAGATTAAACTAGAAAACTGGCCATATGATTCCACGTTTTCTGACAGACCCATTTTTGTTAGTTTTGATATGAAAGGTCATTTATTGACTTAAAAGTCCATGTGATCTATGTGCAGAAAATAGATGTTTATGTCAAAATGACTACAACAGCTACTTTGAAATAAGGAACAATCTATATTTCAGTAGTAAATGAGCAGCAAATACTGCAGTAAAATTTTATCTATATACACATTGCACATCATAATTTTCTGACACTTGTATGAATCAAAAATATATTTCTTTTTTGCATATTCAAGCAAACATATAGACTTTTATTTCAGGTACAAGAAGAGATAACACAGTGGGGAGAAGGAACAAGAACAAAGTATTTTGTCTGAAGTGGCCATCATCTCACACTATTAAGGAATGGATTCTAACCATGCATGACAGACTGTGAAAACACTGCACAGTGCTTGACAGAATAGAGTGTCTTCTATTCAGTGCAAAGCTGTGTAAAAAGTTCTATTTCTTTAACTGTGGAAGAAACAACTTCCTAGCAGTTCAAAGACATACTGTAGAACAGACATGCTAGACTTGAAGACAGTCTTTTAAGTTTTTTAAAAAGTGTACTTAGATAATTTGCAACAAAAAATGCCCTGGCAAAAAGCTATTTCTAAATGCAAAAAAAAACCAACCAAAAAAACCCAAAAAAACCAACCAAAAAATCTTTCATTTTACAAGAATAAAATATATAACTAAATGAAAGTATATAGCTAAGCACTAGAAGAGATTATAATTACTTTCTCTGCCACAGTTCAAGTCCACATTTCAGTAATGACAATTCACTGATTAAAAATTGAAGGGAAAAAGGATTTGATAATTTTCTGAGGTCTCTTCTAGCCTTATTTTTGATCATTATGCAGGTAGTCTAATCAAACTTGGTTGCAATTATCTAGCCCTGTTAGTGAAAAAATAATAAATTTAATTTCACTCTGTAATGCTTTACTCAAATAACTGTAAAACAGTGAGCTATAGAAGCTTACATGAAATAAAACTA
Organism: Regulus satrapa; assembly: GCA_013396955.1. Taxonomy (NCBI): domain Eukaryota; kingdom Metazoa; phylum Chordata; class Aves; order Passeriformes; family Regulidae; genus Regulus; species Regulus satrapa. The sequence continues at coordinate 9,592 of VWZN01017767.1, read as the reverse complement.
AAAAGTAGTACTCTATACCATACCTCATCTGACTCAAAATCAACTCCTCTAGATGCTTGGCTTTGTGAACTTCTTTTACTAAGTGAAGACACAGTTTGCAACCTTGAACTATACAAAGAGAAAAAAAAATGGCATCAGCATGTTCTCAGTCATGAGACATTCCAATAACTTTGAACTGAACCACCAATACACAAAGTAAAAATATACAGACATAACAATAAGCAGAACAATACAAATTCTTAAAATAAAATATTAATACTAAAGCTCTTATCAAGTTTACCTCAATCAATAATAATTTCTTTTCTGTTATAGAAAAATAACCCATATTAACAAGGAAATATTTATATAAATTCTCTAAGCAGTGTTACACTTTCCTAAAAATATGGTAGTGAATCAGATCCTTGGACTCTGCTGATTGCCAGCCAGAAATAAGGCCCACATTGCATTAATGAAGCAAACATACTGACCTTTGCTTTACTTTGGAAGAAGAAGGAACAAAAGAAGAATCTTCCGGATCAGAATCAACATCTATAATATCCTGAAAAAAAATGTATAAAGTTTTTCCACAGAATTTATCCTTACAGAGAGAATGCATAATGTGTCAGTACTATAGCACAGAACCTCTGGGGTTTTTTTGAACTATACACCTATTTAGTTAGAATAATAAACACTTGAGATGGCTCCAGGTTAGAACTGCACAAATTTGCAAATACAGCACAAGTTTATTCTTCACATGTTTGACCTTGCAAAACCCACCAAAACACTAATTTATATACAGCTCGTATCTTAGACTATGGTCATAAATAAAATATGGCTTTTCTCAGACAAACACCCTAACAAAAAAGGATACAAAAGGTCTACAGATTAACAGTTAGAAACTTAATACTGGAACTGATAGCTTGGAAACATCAGCAGATTTAGGCTAATGTTTTGACTGTGTACTTATTTTTCAAAACAACAGTAAAAGACAGCACAAATTCACTCATACAACAAGGTGCTTACCTCAGAGTAAGACTGGAATGAATTTAAAGAGCGGTCTGTTTTCGAAGATCTAAAGGCTGGAATAAAACATATGTAATACTTTCAAAATGCTCACACAATTAAACACAAATAACATGATATAGTTATTTTTATTTAAGATCTACCTAGGATGCATTTCCACTGTGAAACACCATGTAAAACAAACAAACCAACCAACACAAAACACAAATTAAGTCTGTCAACTCAGGGATATAACTGCAGCTCTGTGCAGCTGCAGGTGCTTCCCAGTCTGGCTAGGAACGTTGGTTCTCATCAGTAATGTTGGCTAAGAGGATGTGAAAAATACTACCGTAACTGAAATTCCTGTGTATCTCACAGGTTAAATATGAACACATCTGCTAAAATTCATTTCTCTGCAACATTTCAGGTTCTTTGCTGACCAATTTAAAATTAGGGCAATTTGCTGTTTAATTTAAAATTCAGTCTACCTACCTTGGGGTATTTTGTGTGTGGGGGTTGTGTGTAGATTAGTGAGTGGCATTTTTTTCTTTCTCAGATTACCTGTGCTGCTTCCTCAGCACCTTTCCTCTGCTGCAAGGAACAGCTACTCTCACATACGTAGGCAGCTAAAAGATAAGGTTTTCTTCCCTAGTAAAAACTGGCATTTCCAAAACTCCCTACAATATAAGGCTAAATGGATTTGCATTAAAGCTTACTAACTTGTAAACATCAGTCAAATTTAAATTTTTATCCACTGAGGAATATTCTGCCTAAAATGTTAAGTTACATTCTTTCTATGCTTATTCGTTAAGAAACTGTATTGTGTAATATATTTCCTATTTGCAGTTCTAGCCAGAAGTTCCTAACATATTCCATTTTTCCCCATGACAGAAGAATATCACTATTTTTTTCCCTTTTCTTTTCTTCTTTCTCTCATCATTGTTAGTTATTCTATTTCATTAGTGCTGAAAGAATCTCTCACAGCTGAAATGGACTAATAGAATAAAAGGCAATTAAAGCACTTCATCGTTAAACAAACACCTTCATTACAATTTGAGAGAGCAGATTAGAGTAAGACAGATCACAGGCCTACCATCCAAGATAGTCTTGCCAGGCCTGTAGGATCTGCTGCCAGAAGCTGACTCTTGGCTAGTGGTTCCTATAGAGATAAACAAAATACAAATCTGTTCAGCAGGTTTTCTTTTTTCTCTTTAGTCTACCATTACCAAGTGGGAATTGACTTTAAAAAAATCTACAATCCTCTTTACTTCTCACTTTCACCTTGAATTAAAGCCCTCCTTACATGCAGAAGAGCTGCTCTGGGTCAAGTATTCAAAGGTCCACAGACACAACCTCTTAACACACAGGGCTCTACTCTGATGGGATCACAACAGTGTTGGAGCACAGGCTCACAGAACTACTTTAAAAGCACTAACCAAAACAGACCCAAGATGACATCCTTTGTTTCAACTCAACCTGCTCTCAGACATTTGGGCATATTACTGAGACAACTCAAAGGCGTAATTTATATATAAGTACAGTGAAAGCACATCTATGATGGAAGTACCACGACCACTACAAAGTGTACAATCACACTCAGTCCAGGAGCTGCTTAATTATTTTTGCTTAAGAAACACTCTCCATTTTTTCAGTCACTAGAAACATTGAAGTCTCTTGTAAATTACATTAGGATAGAGACAATCTGTACCTCTTCTTTACATCGATCAAACGTTTCACCTTTAGCAATGACAAAGGTCTATCCATGCACTTAATTGCACAGACCTTCCCAATAATGCATCTTTTAGGAGTGTACCATGTTTTCACAGCCTGGTAGCAAGATATTTTTCTTTTAATCACAGTGAAAAGAGTCACAACTTAAGCCTTGCAAGGCAGTCAATTATATGTAATAGGATACCACGAGGATTTGAGAAGAGTGTTTTTTCCAGAAGGAGCTCTTAAGCAGCAAATTTCCACTTGATGGAAGCATCAGAAGAGAGTCACCTTTTAAAGAAAAAAAAGTCAGGAATTGCAGTACAAAGACCAAAGATTTTCTTACCTCTCCCTCTTCGAGATGAACCTCTTGCTGTTGAATTTTGTCCTCTTGCACCTCTTGCCCTACCTCTTGCCCGACCCCTTCCTCGGTTCAGTGTTGAAGAAAGGCCATCACTTGGATTATCAATGTCCATCTTCTCTATATCCACAGACTCTTCATCACTGGAGACTGCCACCGGAACTTCATCCTCAGGTCGGTGGGCTCTGGCCCTGATCATTGCCTGAAATGGAACAGTAATTACAGGAAAAAAGAATCTTAAAATCGTGAAACATACCATTGTTAAATCCTAGTTATGTACAATAAATATATAATATAACTATAAATAAAAATGCATCATTCTAAACCACTGAGGCTTAGATGACACAAATCCACTGCTGTGGAAGGCGAGGACATCTGTGAAAATGCTTAGTTTAATCTTATAGATGGGCATATAAAGCATATAAAGTAGTTAGCTAAGATCTGGTAACAGAATGGAACTCATTAATGTGAATGATTATGTCGGCGAAGTTTGGTGAACAGCTCAGGTCACCCTGTGCCAGCTACATGTGTCTGCTCAGAGGAAGCACCCTAAGGGCTCCACTGACTTGAATTTTACTGATGACAGTTCATGCTTAAGACAACTAGCTCAGGTGATGACATCCCAGACCAGAACTGAATCTCACCCCAGGTGTCCTTTCTCTCAAACTTTCATTCCAGTCCCACATAACTTGCAAAGACAAAGGAGCACCCATGCTATCAGTAGCTGGCAATTTTCTTTGGAAATATACATGCAATCAAAGTATGAATATGTGGGAGATCTAAGATTTAAGATTGCTGATAAGGTCACAGTACCTAAAGGTTTACCAATACTCTCCTATTTGTTCCAGTAATATCGCCCAATATAGTCCATCCACATGTCCACTAATGATGAGATGACAGAGCTTAAGCTGAAAGATCTTTGAAAGTCACCTGCCTGGTCTAACCTCAGTTAAAAGCAAGAAATAATGAACATTCAAATTCACAAATCTGTACAAGAAAAAAGACCTCAAAAGCCAAATTGAGCAGTTTAGGTACATATTATGCTAACAAAGATTTAAAAGAGACTTACTAAGCTTTGAAGGCAGGCAGGCACTTTTTGGAAAAGCTGAAGTATTGCTGAAGCATTGCTAAATGACTGCATTTATATGGAGAAATCAGCACTCAATTTTTCAGCCTGTGTTCAAAATTCAGAATAATTACCTCACGAACTTCCTTATCCTCTTCTTCAGTATTCTTTTTTCTACTCTCCCTGAATTTTCGCACCTGAATAGAAAAATAGTTAATGTTAAAATGACAGTTCATGTCATACAATAACCAAAATACACTAAGTGGAAAGCTTTAATCATTAAGTCAAGCTCATGTGAGAAGTGAAGAGCCCAAGAATAACTGAGCAGTTTGTTTAGGGCCCTTTCATCCTGTCCTATTGTTTAAGAATCTCACATTCTGTTAATAACAGGAGCTACATCACTGAGGAGGAAGAAAGCTTGGGACATGATGAAGGGGTACTGTGTTTAAGAGAAGTAAAGTATAGTAATTTTGACAACAAGGAACACTGAAAGATGAATACCTGGAAAAAGAGCTAGAAATTAAGAAGCAAGACAGAAAATAACTATTATGAGAAGAGACAATGTTGCAATACATGTACAACTAAGGAAGCTCAATTTGACAAATATGGAAAAAGATATGAGGCATGACAGAAAGAAAATATTAGCTATAAAGACAAACAACAAAAAAACTACCCTAAAATGTCAAAGAAAAGCCTGCAGGCACTGATTGTTTATGGTCTCTTTCAACCCCTCATGAATTAAAGCAATCAGTATGAAAACAAGCAGACGCAGCCTTCCTTCCCCACCAAATTAAACAGTGCACACATAAGCTGCAGAGCAACTTCTTCTACAATGCTTCAAGCTCAACAAGTTGATAAAAACATCTTTTAAGGGCTGCTCAATACACACAAACCACGCTTGTCTCTGGGATACCCTGAGCTGCAAGCAGTTAGAAGCACGTAAAGCACCTGAAGGATAAATTTCCTTTATGCTTGTCCTGTTCTTGTACTCTTCCCTAAGCCAATATGAAAGAGCTACAAAGAGATTATACCTACCATCTTTCTCACAATATTGATACTAAATATGTAAATATGTAGTTCTACATCTATTAGACAGATTTTTTTCTGTGAATCTGTGTGCAACTTAAGCCCCATTTTCAGTACAAATTTTGAAATCATACATTTCAAACTTCATCATAAATTAATTATTCACTTTTTAATTGCAGAAAATAACTAAAGACAAGTGTTGCAGATGCTCCATACACAAGAAAATCCATTAAACCATGTTTGAGCATGATTTTTCTACTTGAAAAAGTAGGTCTTGAGACGTCTTGACATCTCTTGGGGAATCAGTATTAACAGAACATTACCTCCTCATCTATTTTTTCTTCCACTGCATCAGTGCGGCGCTCCTTGAGAAACCTCTGGGTTTTTTCTAGTTGAAATTTCACCAGCTCTTCTATAGCATCTTTTTCCTCTTTGTCCACAAACTCTTGCACTGCTTCTCCCATTCCTCTTTCAGTTAGAAGTGAAAGCTGTACTTTCTTTAGAATTGTGGAAAAAAATTTGTTAAAAAGCATCTGCCATCAGAGAAAGCAAGAAATATTCCAGCTGTTTCAGATAAATACTACATTAAGTTGGTACAGTAATGTGCATTGAACATTTAAATCAGAGAAAAGCACAACAATAAGCAAATGTTACTTGTCATAAACCAGTTACAACTCTCTTGCTACTATCAAGTAGCAAGAGTAACAAGTAGCAAAAGTCACATCAACTTTACAGAGTATTTTTCAAACTAGTCATAGCAAAAAGCATTATGAATAGTAAATAAACCACAATCTTAGTAATATCTAAAATAAAATCTTCCAGGAAATAATGCTGCCCAGAGGAATAAACTTTCTAGCTATTATAAAAGAAAATGTTTAAACAAAATAAGTATATCAAAATAACATGGTTTATGCTGTCCTAATACTGACACCTAAGATGTGTCTTAGGTTAGGCAGGATGACATAATTTGAGAATTCTTGCTCTAAAGACTTCCTACAACTGAAATAGCTTCTGCAAGTTATGCTTGATCAATTACATCAAGCATTTGTGCACTTGGCTCAATGATTATTTTTTTATCTTGTAGATGTTACTGCACTGGAATTGGGAAGGGGAAATACACTGCATTTAACAACAGGGTAGGAAGAAAGCAAATTATCAGGGGTCTTTCGTCATGCTCCCTGTGCTGCTCTAAATAAAATCTGGAAGTGCACTACATCTGAGGACACAAATATACTGCAAAGTAACAAGTGACTCTAAGTCAGCTGGTAGTAGTGAATGTTTATTAGTACAGGGAACACACTGCCTAAGTTCACAAAAAGAGCTATCATGCTCTCAAACCAGTGTGTGTTCACATACCTACACAACCTATACACAACAGTTACTTGCTAATCTAAGACACACACTTCATGTAGTAATTCTCAGACAGTTTTATGGGAAATAAATTCACTTATTGGTGAATGTCAGAGTCCTTTCAGGGCACACTACTTCCATTAAAACAGGAGAAAAAATAAAAGATAAAAATATCATATAACATTAAAAAGGGAAATTATAAAAGGTAGAAAAGTACCTTCTCTGCTGTCTGGAAATACTGCTTTACAAGGTCTTCCACCCTCAGTGTCGTTCCCTCAGCAGGTCTGCTAACCAATTTTCCAAAGTTAAGATCAATGTCTAGAATACAAAAAGCACAGTGGCATCAGCCAGATTTATAGCTTTTAATTATTACCATCCATCTGAACCATCCCACTGACAGTAGGAGAACAAAAGGTTAAAGCAGACCTCCTAAGAATTGTGGTCCCTTTTGTACGTAAAGGTTTTTGCTCTTTTTAGAGTCTATTCATCGGAAACACGGAGAAACATAATAATTGTGCAGACAACTCAATTTCTAGCAGATATAAAGAGTTCTAACGAATAAATGTCTGGAATTATATACTGAACACTGTGCTCTGAAGATTATTATAATTGAACTCTAGAAGATCACAAATGGAAGAAAATCATAGGAGCCATCAAAGCACAGAAGTTTTTTATAAGTAACCCACAACTAGAAAAGAGATTTTCCTCCACAGCACGCTGACTGATTTTCAATAGAAAATGCTCACAGCTTATCCTCCCTTCTCAGGCAGCAAGGCAGGAATGGCAGAAGGATGAGAAGGATAACCATCTTAGGTTAGCACATACCACACCAATAACATCAAGTGACTGCAGAATGCTTTAGACTATAGACTGAATTCCTGAACTCTTAACATCACCTGTGATCACTGAACCACAGTGTGCACATGTAATGAAAACGCTGAGTGCTTCATTAGCCACTTCCCTTGTACCAGAGGCTGTCTAATAAAGCAGTGCAAAAGCCATGACAGTACTTCCCTTTCTGAAGCTGACGTGCCCATTAAGTAGGAAAAGTAAATTAGTGGAACATGGTGGCAGATGTGGTAGCTACTGTGTATTCTGAAAATGTTAATGAGATTACACAACTATAAAAAAGGAAACTAAAGCAAAATAAACCAAGATCAATACAATATAATTTTAAAAACACCTCACTAAAAGCAGTTTTTATTAATGAAATGGTGTTTTGAACTTTATACAACTGGTAGTATTCATAAAAACTGTCACTGGAACTGGACAATGCATTACAATGCACTAATGAAAACCAGTAAGAGTATTTTAGCAGATTATGTTCCTGAACAAGCTGAATCTTCATTAGCAACTATTACAAATCCAGTATTTGGACAACATCTATTCACCATTTATTAAAAATCCTAGGCAACAGTGAGAAATGCTGCAATAGTAACAGCTATTATTGGTTTTGCACAAATATTTAAATAGAAACATACCTGGATGAGACAAGCTCGGAGCAAATCATACACATGATTAATTAAGGCAAACAAAATGCTATCCTACATTTGGACCTTTTTAAAAAAATATATGAACAACTTTTAAGCCCATACCCTTCATTACTATTTTAGGTATGAACAAATGAACTACTATGAAATAAAATTAAAATATAAAGGGAAAAAGCCCTACACCCATCTCTTTTCCTTCAGAGTGTTCAAACCCAATCATTTTATTCTAAGAAGTCTCAGGAGTGAGCCACTTAATGCCATTCATGGTAATTACCACAGAACAATAGAGTAACTCAGTCTGGCATAGGGTTACATGCATTACTACAAGCAATTCAATAAGGTCTGAGTTACTCAGGAAAGTTAAAGAAAGAAGAGGAAAATTAAACTGTTAATGAATAACGTAAGAAGATGCTGTGCTGAATATCAGAATTTTGGACAAACCCAGAAATAGAAAAGGAATAATTGTGCAATACATACACTTATATAAGACAAGGCATCTTTACTCCTATAACACGTTAGATGGTAGACAGCAAACCTTTGCAAGTGCTGGGCAACAAAATATAGACAGACAAATGAAACCAAAGGCAAGACAACAATTTCTTCTTTCATAATCACCTTTTTTCTCTTTTTGTTCACGATGCCTGAAAAAGTGTATGATGTCTTTTGGGTTAGCCACCCTATGCATGTACTTCTGGCTGAAACGATGGACACTGAATGGTTCAAAGCCACCTGCATAATCAACCTAAGTGAGAAAGGACAAATTTAAACATAAAACAAACAGAAACAGAGAAGCCACACAATTCAAAACAAATTTGTTATGCTTCAAAGGAAAAAATTAATAGTAAGAAATAAGTCAACCTAAAACTAATACCTTACTATGCAGAATAGTTAATGGCTAATAACAGCTAATAATAACATTAACAAAATAGCAAATAACCGCTCATATTTATAACTCGTTCTTGATTTGTTTAATTTATTAGCCTTCACAACAGTTTTTGATTGGGTTAGGAATGTACACAGGATAATATGACTTGAAAAAACTTCACAGTAAATAGCCACTTTTGATGCCCTTACTCAGAAAAGCAGTGAAGTACATTTATGACCAATCTCACCCTTTACCTTAGAGTACTGGTTACACAGGAAAACAGAAGTATGGTAGGTGATTTATGTTTGCCTGTACACAGCAAAAAAAAAGTATATATTATGTGTTTACACAAAAAGCATGACTTTGCTTTGAAACTTTTCAGAGTGGCCTTTAAAAACAAAGCAATCCAAGCTGAACAATTTCTTACT
>VWZN01017765.1:139421-150842 GCA_013396955.1 Regulus satrapa | reverse complement strand
CAAACAAAAAAACAAACAAACAAAACAAAACAAACCCCCCCCCCCCAAAAAAAAAAAAAAGTTGACATCTTTTCTTCAGATATTCCTCAGAAAGAGGAAAGATTTTATTTATTTATTTTTAGAAAAAATATCCCAAGGTGAAAAGGGATTACGAGTAAAATATTAGTTAAAAGGGAAACAATCAATTCCCATGAAGCAGGAACAAATGCTGTTGCACATTCAAATGTTAAAGAGATTATGTTCGAAATTCAAGCAGCCACACGCAATGTATTTGGCTAATAATTATGTTTTGCATATGTTGAGTTCTGCAGAGACAATGATGCTACTGGTAATTCTGCTACTCAAGATCTGGTTTTTCTACAAATGAAGTCAAAAGACAACCAAAAATGAATGTAAATAGATCTCTGTGGTCTCCGGAATACCTCCCTTAGCTGTAATGTTCTTTCTTTGTGTAGTTGTTTCTATAAAATAGCCTTACCTACCTATCAGCTAGGAGTAAGAGTGGTCTGTGAACCATGCATTCCTTCCTCTTTCCCCCCTCTTTAAATGACTGTGAGCACAGGAGGGGGAAGCCATCCTCACCCAGATCCTGATCTACAATCACCATGCAAATCAGACACTACTTACGCTTGTAGCTGCAGCAGCAGTGAGTATTAGGTATTGGGAGCAGGTCCTTAGATCCTACTTCTGATCCTGAAACAAGAAGGGATTTACAAATTTCAGGATAAAGAGGAACAAGGTTTTATTATAGTTTTGTGGTCATCCACAAACAGTACTCAAGCTCCTCTTTATCTCAAAATTTTTCTTTAAAACTCTGTGGGTAAAACACTAAATATGCTTCTGTGCATTATGTGCCCACATTTTTGTTGCCATAAACCACCAGTGTAACTTGTAGAAAGACTAAGGATGTTCTGCAAAGGATGCTGTGAACAGTGACCCAGCATGGACTGGCTCAGGACTGACATACCAGGCTTTCATACCAGTTTGTGAGCTGCTCTGTAAATCCACAGAGAAGGCTCAGATGTTGACTTATAGATACCTGGTTTAGTACTTCAAGGTTGCTACGACTCTCTCACATAATATGGTTATGTTGTCCATGACTCCAGAAATAGTCCTTCGGAGAAGAGTTGTTTTTTTCTGTTGGATAGACTTTGGTCTTGGTATATTTTATCAAGCAAATATAACATCAGACATCAGGCACTTAAAATGGAAAAAAAGGGAACACATTTTCCTTTCTTTTACTGTCATTATTTAAAACAGTGTGGACTTTAGGTAGGCCTTTCTTTCTTTCTTTCTTTCTTTCTTTCTTTCTTTCTTTCTTTCTTTCTTTCTTTCTTTCTAGCAAGTAGATTGAAGTGCAACAGTATTTTAACTTAACTGCTATGACAATAGGATTTATGGACTACTGAGTTTCATGTTCTTTTGAAAGTATAAAAAGAAATGCCATAAACATGCAAAATACTAATGAGATTATCTGGCATTTTTTTCCAGAGAGGAAGGAGTAAAGCAGATTGACATAAATGAGTTTTGAAAGGAGGAAATTTGCAAGCTATTTTCAGAGATCCACTTGCATTGATTTGAATGAAAATCAGCAAAGAATGCTCTAAGAAATAATCTCAGAAGGGCACGGACTCCAAAGGCTGACAACAGCTGGGAGTAAGTGCTTTAGCACATACATGATAGTGATGAAACACATTTACATGACGATTAACAGCTTTTCAAGTAGCCTAGGTACAAGACAAAGACAAAACCCCCTAATATGTCCTTGTTCTGAAGTGGTCTCTGCCTGTCTAACCTGTGGATAAAAAAGGAGGAAAGTTTTGTCTGTGTTTTGCACAATTCTTTCATAATTTGCTGTCATTTTATTCAGCAAAAGAGATTCAGCTAATTCTAGTTAGCAAAGGTATACTCTCTGTACAAGCAGTGCTTCAATGCCTAAAGATGATGATTAATTAGTATCACAAAAATTGCACTTTGCAATTTAATTCCATGAAGGCTGTTGGTGTACAAGCTAATTCCTTTGTCAGTAGGCAGTGATGCCTTGCTCTTAGGCCTTCAGGAGTGTTTCTGGCCGCAGAAACAACCTGTTTCCAAATAGTCCTGTGCATTTGCTCAAAAAAGGATGAGATTTCATAACCTGGTACTGTGAAGGATAATTATTCAGATGTTGTCATAAATCCTAATTTCCAAGTATTTGAAGTAAATTCTTGTGTTTCTCTGAACTGAGTGTTCAGGCAAGACCTTCTGGTTACCACTGCAGTCTAAATTGGCAAATCAGAGGTTTAAATGAGGTAATGGCAAAGTGTAAGAGACGGAATTTTTACTGATTGTGTTATTATGGAGGAACAAGGACAGGAAAGCAAGAAATTTCACCATGTAGTCAAGTACTGAATGCAGCTGTTATTTCTGGCCTAAGCTTTCTTCTGGTCATTTCCACTTACTTTCAATAATCAAATAGTTAATAATGTAGCCACTTAAGTACCATTTTTAGGTTTTGATGATGTGATGGCTCTTCTTTAACAAATAAGCTAGAATATATTATTTGTGTGGATAACACTTCAATACTATAAATTGAAGGCAGTATCAAAATCAGGTATAAAGAGATCTATAATTTGGATCCAGTTAATGAAACAGAAAAAGACAAGACCTTCCCTTTACACTATTTACTCTGACTTTTTTTCAGATTAAATTTTGGCATCCTTTGTGGTGACCTTTCCTGATGAGATTTCACTGTGATTTCAGTATTAAAGAATTAATAAAATGAGAAATGAAAATACCATATTAAGAAAGTTGGTGAGAAAGCCTAAAATGGCATATCTGTGGAAATTCTGGAGGTCAAAACATGTTTTGTGACTAGTTATGGCTATAATTCTGCTTTCAAAATGAAATTCTAGTTTAATTTCCAATAATTTATATAAATACGCATGCTATTTCCCTTTAAAAAAAACCCCAGTATGGTAGACTAAAAAGTTCAAGCTGCACAAAGTCATAAGACAAATAGTTCCCACCTCAGAGATGAGAACTTTCAGAGTTGCAGACAATGTGAAATGAGCGAGTAACTGTAGCGCCACAATACCCTGCTGTCATTGTCATTTATCTCCTCCACCTGGATTGAGGTTCACAGCTACAGTTCTGATTGCTTTTGAGATATGCAGTTTCCAGAGTCAATTAGCAATTTCCATAGTCAGCTTTGTCTTGCTGCTCTGAATCCTATACTGCCTGATTAAGCTTTTTCCATTCTTAGCTGGGAATAACATGGTCTGCCTAGCACATAGACTGAGTCATACACTAAGTCAAGCATGTAGGAAACACTTTAAAACTGGACTTGAAACCACCAACATAAAATCTAACCCACACCACTGTCCCCTTCCCATTGCTTGGAACCAGAGGGAACAGAAATGTCAACACTGGTGTTACTCAAAATGCCATGTTTCAAAGTTTGTTTCCCATCAAAATTACAAAAGGCTGCTATTAGAAAAGCAGTGGCTGCTAGTAGAAAAGCCCTTGTCTATTGCAAGGTATGATGTCTGATTTGCTCTCTGCATCTCTTTTTAATATATGGGACAATTCAGTGGAGAAGGGAAAGAACCAATCAATAACATTAATTAGGAGGATGCAATAATTCTCTTATCATAATGTAACATTAGAAAGGATGCATGATAAAGATGGAAAGAGGACACAATAAATCATGTGAAACCACACCAAAAATAGACTGACAGCATCTGTTCTTTTTGTCTCATAACCCAAAACCAAAATAGCTTTCACTACAACTAAAATGAGCATGTTCAAAGCAGACAAAAAAAAATTGTCGGCAATGCCTAATTAAAAAATGAAACTCCTTTGAGGATGTATATCACATCGTAATCTTATATTATCATTTCACTCTAGAATGTGTCACCTTTCTTATCATAACAGCATGTTTTTTAAAAGTCAGCAATCATTTTTTCTTTTTAGCTTAGACTAGGGAAATTTTGGCCCCTTGATTGGTGTAAGTTTGCCCTGTGACACTCTGAATCCTGACATGAAATTATCCTATGGAAGTCTAGTGTAAGAAGAGTTCCATCTTAGCACTGTANTATACATACTCATACCTTTATGACCCCAAACACTGAGAAAGAGAATAATTTAGGAACCATTTAATTGTTGTTCTATTTATCCAGACAGATTTTTTTATAAAAGTTCTCTCCTTATTTAAAATCAATTCATCTTTACCTAGAAAGAAAAAGAAACATACTGGAAAGTCAAGGAATAAAAAAAGAAGATGAAATTGACTTTATTATAAATAAGATTTCTTAGGATATCTAAGAGGTGTTTTATCATAATCATTAGGAATCCTACATGAAATGTGAATAAGAAGTGGCCCCATTCTGAGCAGACATGGGAGCAGTATTTGAATGAGGATGGGTAAATGAGATATTTGGATCACTGAGATACTGTCTCACTGCTGATGGTTCCCCTCCCTGTAAAATCAGCAATACTGAATGAGGCAAGGGATGCTTTTTTCTTGACAAGTACTAAAGCCCAAGGTAGAAATACTGCATTACAGACGTAAGAATGTATGTCCTCATTCATTTCCAATAGTTCAACGCCTTCAGTAAAATTCTGGATTTCATCCAAGGGGTATTTTAAGAAAGCCTAGAAAAAGCCCTGCATTAAGAAAGGGTTTTCTGACAGGTTTTTGTGGGGGGTAATGCTTTCTTTATCAAAATGCAGCCAGATAGTATTTCTTATATCAAGGAGTCTTACACCAGTAGGGAATTAGAGAGACTGGATTCACCGACCTATCTCAACAGCTCGGGATAAGGGTTGAAATTATGGTTAGGAGCACAGTTGCTGACCCTCATGCTAGAGGCAATCTAAGGGGATTCGACACATATATAAGCAGCTTTTTTTCAGTTGTATTTTTTATTGATTGGTAGGTTCACAAAAACAGGTGGTAAAATGCTTATGCTGACTGAAATCTAGATGATGAGCTTCTAAATTAAGTTCTGATCTTTCTATTTGAGAACTCTTAATACCATTTTCACTTTATTTTGTCAGTAAGTTTGCACAATTTTTATTTTCCTTTCCTCAAAAAAGAGCTGAAAAGGCATCAAGATATTAGTTTGGAAATGTGCTTAGAAAATACAAATATTTTTAATATGCTTTCAGCTGTGGCAAATTATTTTTTTGAAACTGGGTAAATGGCAAGTAATTTGTGAGGCTTGTACGCACTCTGGAAATGGCTTGATCTTACCTTTGCTCAAACCTATACTCTACCTTAGGTCTTCTCAACCCTAGAAAATCTGATGCATATAGGCTAAGCTTAAATGATCCTACCTTCCTTTAACAGATATCCTCTGCAAGCTTAGATATATCCCTTTATTGCCCACAAAGCATACAGTAAGAAGTAAAAATATATTCTGTGTGGTACAAAACTTTCTTTATTATGTACCCATTATTATATATCCATTCTCAATCCCAAAATAATTATACTTTTTATCTCCAAAGTTTTACAGCTTTGCCACCTCAAGCAATATTTTACATCTGTCAAGAATGATTTATGCAATAATGACTTAAACTACAAAATTGAGTCCTCAAAGGAAGAGTTGTCAAACATTTTCACCATAAATAACTTTATTAAAATAAGAACTGATATCCTGTATAAACAATATCTTGCCTTCAAGTATAATTCAGATCATATAGCTATAAGATTAATGAAAAGAAGTATATTGCATGAGATAGTAAGGAACTGATGATATCGCTGCTTTGAAATGAGAGTATAATTTTTTAATTAAGCAGATGCTAATCCCTAATGGGCAATCCTTGGAAAAAATCTGTTTCAAAATAATAGTTCTTGTGACTTGTATTTATCTAGTGCTCTTTAAAAAGGGATATTTGCATTAAAAAAGAAATATACTGTGTATTTAATCCCATGAGTACATCCAGTGAGAATTGTGGAGCTCCCTGTGCTATGAGAACCTGTAAATTTAGACCTTTAGTTTTGGTACCATCTGTTTCCATTAACCATTTTTCTCAGTAATTAACTCTTTTGGTAGCTGTGTAATTGCCTACCGCAGCACTACTTGAAGAGGACAAAGGACCAGAACTTTGCTTGGATTGTGTAAAAACCCTTCTAAAAGGAAAAAGAGTGAGGATAAATTAAAACCAAAAGTAAGTTATCTTCTGATAGAAGTGCTCCAAAAGCAGCTACTGAGGCTTTTAGCAGGAAATGCTAAAAACTGCTGTGATGACAGCACTGGTGTGCTTGGACAGGGCCTTCAGGGTGCCCAGGTCATGCTGGGGGCCCAAGTCCAGGCCATCTAAACAATTACACAAAGCTGTCACAAGCATTCAATGCTTCTCTGCACCCTCCCCACACTGCATGGTGAAAAGGGAAGCAGGCTCCATCCTCATACATAGAATTTTTTTTCCTTGGACCACTCTGTCTTCTGTCTGTCATATTTAAGGCAGTGTAGATTCAAGCAATTGTCATTTCCTGAATATCAACTTACAACAAAATTGTTTCCCATCCTTCTGTCCCGTCTTCTTTGACTGTGTAATTTGGCCAAAAGATTAAAGCAGTGAACAAACACCAGCTTTAAGTCTTACATCATCAAGATCTTTAAAATTTGAGATCCTGCACTTTCATCTAGAAAAGTGGACTATAGACCAGCAGACAACATCAGAATCATAAGCCCCATGCATGTGGGCAACATAATTTTTCTATAACAAGAATTTTCCTTTCAGCTTCAAAGCTGTGACATTTTAAAATTATATGAGGTGGTATTTAGAATCGAAAAGAAAAAGCATTATTTATAGAGTGATTCCCTTTCTGATATCTGCATTGCTGGAATTCTGATGACAGATTAGCTTTATAAGTGATCCTACTGACATTTGCTTTACTTCAAAATATTAAAACAATTTTTATTAAAATCAGTGGCTTATTTAGAGCAAATTATAGGGTGATGTGGAATAAGGTTTTATTTGCAATTCACTGGGCATTTAGTCAGGAGTGTGTAATATGGTCTTCAGAACCTCCCATCAGTGGAACCTCGAGCAACTCGCACCTTCTTGAGGTGTCTTCCTCCTCCGTATGCTTGGTATTATGTTAAATATTATATAATGGTTTGCCATGAAATAAAGTGTCAAACTTTTAAGCAGTGGATAGTTCATTACAGTAACTTGGGTTACTCACATGTAGAAAGTTACATTTCTGACTGTGCTAGAATTGACCTCTGAAAATTGAAGATTGCTGAAATTGACCTCAAGTCTGATACTCAGAGCACACATGCAAAAACAAGCCACTAACCAGGCACTAAACTCTCACATTTTTAGAAAACTCTTGAAATTTGCTTTGTTTTGCAACCTGGAGGAAAGCCTTGTTAGGTATCACTATGCTGTATATTGTTACAATATACAGACTATGTTATATATAGGTATATATATATATATACACGCTATATATTGAAAAATCAGATTTTGCAAACTTGAAAATGTGAAGATGAAAAGTGAGGTGTATCTTTTTGAGTTATTAGGATAATTATAGAATATGTTTACTAGAATTCATTACATTCATCACACAGGTAACTTAAATTTAATGACACCACCTAGACTTAAAGTTTTCTATCACATTTTGAAAAGAAATTGAACATTATGTGGAACAAACAAACAAAAAAAAATCTGTATATACAGACAATCAAGCTGACAGATAACCATGAATTTGAGTGTCAGACCTATTTATATTCTGACAAATGTTTTGCCTGATTCACCTGCGTTTGTTTAAATTTAGCAGACCATACAGTTCACATGATGAATCCTGCTCACATTTAGCCAAGTAAAATATTGAGGCAATTAAAGTAACTATGTGGAGAAGTGAAGTTACTGAAAACCCTCATGCCTAACAGTGTTTATACTGAATAATCTGTAACTCAGAGTTCAAAACTATTTATGAAAGATATGGCAACTTTTATGGACAATATTTCTTCGGTTTATCTCAAACAGATTATGGTGTGTTGCATGATTTCAGAATTCAGCATTTTAGAAATGGATCTGTCTATCTACCTATCTCTGGTAACTACCGGTAAGCAGTACTTTTAAATGCCTTTGCCTCCCTCCTAATGTTTTGGGAGACTTTAGGACTTTTAAACGGCCACATCTCCAAACAGTGCTCCAGGCTGATGGCTGTGAAAGTTAGAAATGCCATTCTTCTTTTGCGGTATTATTTTTAACACATGCCAAGTTAACACAAACACAGGGTAGATGTGTAAAAGTCACACAGTGTCAGGTCTCCTGAGAAATCTATATCCAAGACACAGCTACAAAAACAAATCTTGACCAAAATCCGGACCACCAAACCCGATCTAAGAATAAAGGGCTCTACTGAGAATCTGCTATGAAGAGCGTGCTTAAATATTGGTAGCGTGGGTAGAATGGTTGGCCCGAGTCCTATCTGAATTATACCAGCCTACGCTAAAAATAATATTACTTAACTCTTTCTAAGATAACAACAGAATCATTGAGAACAAGATTTAACTATGTGACTTTAAAATGAGAGAGCACATTGCATGTGATTCTAAAATTGATGTAAACAACACACTGGCACTTCTCCAGAACTAATTTAAGCTCAGCATTTGAATATGAATTTCCTTTTCCTTCTCCCAAGAGTGTACACAGCAAGAGACAAAATAAGGTACATGACAATTATCAATTACTTGAATTCATTTGAAAGATGTGTGTTTCTGTAAATAACTGGGTAATTAAAAAAAGAAAAAAACAACCAACAACAAAACTACATATATCTATTATGGATCATAATTACTTCTCATGCGTATGCATTCTTAAATCTGCAAACACATTTATTCATTTCTTGCTCTTAAGAGGAAAAGAAATCAGCAGATTCAACCATTCTGCATGTATTGAGTCTTTCCTGAATAACAGGGTAATTAATAGTGCAGGCAAACCCAAATTTTGACTCTGGCAACACTAGGACAATATTGGTAGCTCAACTGCAGGCACTTCACAATATCTCAGCTTTGAAAATGACTTGTCCCTTTCTTTATAAGCTAATACTTTCTTTATGGTGGGCTAGTTTTTTCTACTTTTACACTTGTGGCAAAATACTGCTTTTAAATCAAAGTGCATTTCCTCTATGCTGATTACTTTAAGTGATTGACATCTCCTTTAAACCAACAAGAGGAGAACTTCTGTTCCAGAGCTGCAAACCCTGTGCTGGCTTCATTCAGCTGGTGGAGTGAGCGTACAGCAATATACTCCATACACCCACTACTCTCAGGGCAGATTCCCTTACTGGTGCACACAATGTTTTTCACTGGACTCCAGAGAAATTACCACACCTCCAGCAAAGGGGCTGGCCAGTACAACACGCACATTTATTTTACCAATCAACTGCTAACCAAACACGCAAAAAATTTTGAAAATAAAATCAGACTTTACCATCTTTGTGATAATAGGTGACTTCTACTTTCCTCTCCTCTGACCCCAGCAGGGCTTGAGCAATTTGGGCAATATGATGTCTTTTGGTCTCTGGCCCATGTAGAAAATCACAGGTGCAAGGTTTCTGCATGACATCTGGCCTGGAGAACCCGGTCATCTCACAGAACCCATCATTGCAGTAGATGATTGCACAATTCTGCACTCTAGCATTAGCAATGATGAATTTTTTATCTGCAATAAAAGAAAGTGATGCATTTTTTAGTACTCTTTCAGCATTTCTTATAGGGTCGATTGCAGGGATGAATGCTGAACAACATTTCTTTGCACGGGAATGCCTGAAATACAGAGATTTTTCAGTCATTTAATGAAGATAATTTTTACCACAGCTTTTAAAGAAACTTCAATTAATTTAGAATACATTAAAGATGAATATATTTTTTTTTTCCCCAAGGAAATAAAACCACGCTATGCAAGTCTCTGTAAATCTCCTTTTGACTTCTAAATTTTGTCTGTTCCAGACTTCACTGAAACCTAAGCGATGAGTGCCGTCCCGTCAGTCGCAACTCCAGGAAAGTTCTTGAAAAGTTTGTAGCATCTTTTGGGGAAAAAGTAGAGCCTCAGGAAGGGGGTTCTACTCAAGTGAAGCGTGTCCTGATATAAGGTCCCTCTCAATGTACTCTGGAGGGATTTTCACTGAGGTGAATAGCAGTAAATATATATTCAGTATTTTAGCAAATCTATCTAGAAAGTAAGAGAAGAAAATTCCTGAAAACAAATAAAGGGGATGGATGAAATTATTATTATGTTGGAAACATTTCATAAATTTCACTGAAGTTCTGTGCTTCCATCCATCCTCCTTTCCCAAACTCTCATCTCCAAGATAGGTCCAAAAGTTTTCAACTCTTATTTGTTTATTTCTGTTTACCTTTTAAACACACCATTCTTACTGTAATTATAAATGTGCAACTTCGATACACCTACTGCTAATAACATTAATTTTTTTGTTACTTAAATTCACAAGGCGATTGCTTGCTTTATAAAAGATTTCTTACAGGACATGAAGTTAACAGTGCAAGCCTTCACAATTTTAAATATGTCCATCTTTGAACACAGTGACATATTTGGAGATTTCATCCTTACTTTTTCTGCTGTCTTTCAATCATGCTAAACTTTAACTGTCACTTGCCTATTTAGCAACTAGTGCATTATTACTGTCAAAAAATATACACTTCACTACATAAAACTTGAAGTAGCAACACCGACAGCATATAGATAAATTAGGAGTACCACTGTCTTTTTATTTTATCAAAAATATAAATATTACACATGCTAATATAGGTTTAAGTATAAGGAAGTGTATGAACTGGAATTACCTGTAAGGGTTCACACCCGACTGATACTAAAATTATGCTAAATATTTAAATTAATGTACATACATCAAACTACTGTATCTAAATGTAATTCATTTTAAGCATCAAGTGTTCCTTCTTACAGCTAATAGGAAACTGGAATTCTGGCCAGGAAAAAAACACTTCAGCTTCAGCCTCCTCGACAGGTAGTAAACTGCTGCATTGGAAAAGATCTCACAGACTCTCCCTGAGGATGCATTTGCACTGGTTTGAGAGATATTTTAGACTTACGTAAACAAAAGAGAGAAATTTGACAGCTATATCAAAATGCAGTCATGACAACAAGGTAAGAGAGTATTTCCTCTTTAATAACTCTTCTGCATATTTTCTGTTTCCTCTAAATCAAAGTCTGAAGTTCTGCTTTATTTTGAAAAGGCAATTATCATTAACAGCATTAACAATCATCATAATAATAAATCTAGCCTGCTTTTTTAGACATTGCAAAGACAGCAAGACTCTACATTCTGCTTTTAGAGCCATCTCGCTGGTTCAGAAGAAGGTAAGAGATATAACTTCTATAGCTGTATAACATGGATACCGTCAACGATATAAACTATTCCTTGAAATAATGTGGGAA
>VWZN01017765.1:126538-137026 GCA_013396955.1 Regulus satrapa | reverse complement strand
TTTTTTTTTTTTTTGAGAAGTCATTTTTTGACTCTGATAAACACTAGAGAAAAAAACTCTTAAAATATTTTTGGATGCTTTTTCTTTGGACAGTGAATGAGTCTTCAAGTTGAATTTTTCTTATTACTCCTTGTCTTAATGAAAAACATATATTTATCTGAAAATGTATTCAGGTTCCCAAAGACAGTAGTAGAAAGAGTGAAGAGAAAGACATTTATTTTAACACTTTCTATAATACCTAACATCTAATCAAGTCACAATGGCCAATAGTAACATAATTCTAATTTTTACATTAAAAATGTCACTTTGATATAACAGCAATAGAAAAGAAACACAAAATTTGACCTTTACTGAACAATCAGTGTTTGGTTCTAGTACTCAATGATTAGTAGCAAACTCGATCAACTACAGGCCAGTAGAATCCAGTGCTTTAGATGCCTGTCTGGAGAGAAAACAAGAAAAAAATTAAAATATAAAAAAAGTTCAAGAATTTAAATTTCACTGAAGCCCCATCTTTTCATGTTAAATTTGAGAGTCACATTATGTTTGCCTGAAAACTGAACCAGAACTTCATGATTCTGAAAAGCCTTTTTTGTTAGGTCTCCTTATGGTAGCTCAAACTTTGATGTTGATTATGTGAATGTATATTATAGTCCTCTTTTTTTTTTTCCCCTTTTTATCCACCTTGGTTGGTTGGTTTAGAACTGATCAAGATAACCCCAGTCAAAGCAAGATAACTGCTGCTGAAAGACAAGATCTGAGATGTGGTTTATAGCAGGGAATGAACTCACAAGAATGATGGGTTGTAATAACTACAGGAGCAATAGGTGACATCAGAAAATCTTTCATTGTGGTGATTTACACTCCTGCAGTCTTGTAGATGATCTATTGCTCCTGGAGGGCTTAGTGCTCCTTGTGCTTATTGCCTGATAATCTTCTGTAGCAAGCAATAGAGAAGTGCAAGAGGAAAATATATTAAAATTGGATGGCTAACAACAAGCAGAGAAAGTGATGTAGAAGAATTTGCATTTGATTGGGAAAATATGCATGCGAGTGGGAAAGTTTGAATTTGTTATAAATATGCATCTCTAGTGTGATTAAAGAAATGGAGAATGCCATAGAGATGTATGTTTTATCTATGGAGTCGTACAGTTGCTCACTTTGCCAGAGACCCAAACCCCGAGGGAGGGTGTCTCCAGAGCTCCAGCCCATCCGGCGTGGCCGAGCCCGTATCCTCTGCTCCTTGTGGCACTGGCCCTTGCAGCACCACCCTCTCCACAGCCCAGGGACAGCTCTTGCGAGTGCTCCTCAGCAGAACTATATATGGCATTTCCTGGCCTCAAGGAGAGCAGCAGATTTCGAAATAGTGGTTACAAGGTTTTCGCTGGCATTTTAACTACTTCCTTCTCAAGTTCCTTAAGAGAATTCAGAGAATTATATGCCCAAAGATGTGTTACTGATCTGTTTCAACATCTTGGCAGTTAGCAATTAAACCTGGCATTGTCAGGAAAAGATAGCTCTGGGGAAATGGTTCTAATCATATTTCTCATCATATTTTTGGTGGGGAAAGGAAAAAAAAGGACTCAGATTCAGTCCAACATTCTTATAATGTTTGACTTTTCAAAGTCCTATGTTTGCCCTCCTGTACACAGAAATTTATAAGTGCATGCCTATTTGAACAAACACTTTTTGTACTGGAGCAAAATACACTTAATTCTTGATAATTATTGGATTTAAAAAAAATCCTTTCTTTTTTTTTTTTTCCATTTCTTTCTCTGCTCTGCCATTGTTCCAGCTAGCATAGGATATTTGTGTTGCTTTTATCACAAGTCCCTAAAATTCATTCATGCATCTATGATGCTTATGATTTTAAATAAGGCTGGAATTGTCTTAAGAGCTGTCAAGGGCAATACTGAAATTTTATTTTGAATCCTATTTTCAGCTAAGATGGCCTCTGTGATTCCTGGACAGTTTGATGTCTCTTATCATCACCTTTAGTTTTTATCAGTCTTACTTTCTCATCTCTTCACTCTTTTATGTCTTTCCAGAACTTCAAGTCATAGCTCTAGATTTTGTTTTAGTCCTTCACAATAATAATGATCATCATTTAGATTATGACTGTCTGTGCTTCAGGCTCAGGCAAAGTATGCAGTTGCCGGGGACAACAGACTGCCAAATTACTTCTGTTGGAGAAGAGAGAAATCAGCTGCTTGAGCATCATGAACATCCAAATAGCAAATCTCTGCTGATGCTACTGATAAAGGCACGAGGTGACTGTGGTGGCAGTTGCTGCTGCCAGAGCTGGTGTCTTCAAGCAGTGCTTTATCTTTGCTTGGACACTGGGTCATTCTTAATCCTACAGCCACGTGGTCTATACAGCTACCTACATAGAATAATGGGAATGCTTCATTATTGGTATTGCAAATTTCACCTCAAATTTGGTCTGACTGTGGTTGTTTTGTGTTTCACTTTTTCCATCTAAAAGAAAGGCTCCTATTCCTGGCTAGACCACTAATGTCAATGAGATTGCACAGAGGCAATTATTATATTTGGCCTTAAGGCATGCATCATCACTGTGTCTGCATATGGGTCTTATTAGTATTCAGGATTTCAGATATCTACATGGGAGAAAGACTCAGGTTTTTAGGATGACTAAAGAAATGTCTGCATGAAATTACAGACTAAAAAGAGATTAAAATTTTCTATTTTACAAAATAATTAAAAGTTTAATTTTACTGCTAGTTTAATCAGTAATAATAAAAAAGTTATATTTTGGATTTTATTCAATGTATATTTTGCATGTAATTCACTCTGAGAGAAAGTAATTTGATGACAAGAATATGAATTATAAATGCAAAATCCATAGGACAGAACTTCTGTGAGCTAAATTTCCTAGTCTATTAAATGTAACATCACATGGGAAAACAGTAAGACAGCAAGAAACTTTACTTTTTCTGTAAGGATTCACAAAAAGTTGTTAGTTATTCTACATTATCCCTTGCTATTATTATGTGCTATATAAGAATACCTAGGGATTCAGAACCTCATGAATTAGGATCATTTTGGAATTAGCAAGTACAGGTATGAAAAGAGAATTACAAAAACCATCAATATATCCATTTACTCAATGCCCTGCCAATGGATCATTCCCTTTAGTATATTTGCATTTGTATTATTCATTTAGGATTTAAATTATTCAAGCAATGAGGCTTGCACTTCTTCCTCTGAGAGACTCTTTCAATATCTCTGTCTCACCACAGGGCTTCATTCCCTCGTATTAAGCCACAGTTTTGGTGTGGGCTCTTGCCTTGGGGGTTTGCAGCATTTAGATGCACGCTGTGTTTCCCTGGTTTCTTGGCCTGGAATGGGTGCTTCAGGCTATTCTGTGCTGACCTTCTCTGGCCAATTTAGAGCATCAGGAAGGATCCCAGCATGTGCTGTTCCTCTTCAAGATTATCTAGCTGGATTACAGCGCTATGACTCTATGATTCTGACAGCTGTCAGTCCAGAAAGAATGTTGATTGTAACTAGGCAAGACATGAAACATACTTCCATTAATTTATTTGTTTCCTCCTACCATGTATAGAACAATTTTAATGGTGTACAAATCCAGTACCCTGCTCCATATATTTGTGAGTAATTCTGTACTGCAGGGAAAGGCAGTTGAAGATGACTATCTGCATTCTCCATAATCTGTCTTCCATCATAACATAAATTCAGGCATGATATTTTATAATAATAGTTTGTGCAAATTCATGTAAGAAGTATTATACTTATTATATTACAAACCTTCAGTTTTAATCTCTTTAGAAGCAAATGCCTATAAAATATCAAATGTGCAACTATAAAATATCAAATGAGCTGGGAAAGGGAAAAAATTAATTACTAAAGCATGAAAAATTAAGTTATTGTCTGAAAGTTACTAATTGAATTATATCCATGCATTTCTAAAATTAATTATCTTTGCACCAAATTCCAGTTGTCTTCTCCCTTGTATTGTGTATTCAAATATTAAGTGTTAGGACTGTCATCTGCCAGGTGAGTCTCATTCCTTTTCTTAGCTTCTCACTTGAGTAAATTGTGGTTAGAATTTCTTCTGCTACATCTGCATGTTCTGAATGTATTTTTATCAACAAAAATGAAGGCATGCACCTTGGATTTGGAGCAGATTTGTAGTGATTTCCAGATCCCACCCTAATGCCAATGACAATACAGCAATGGCTTAGACCTTCCTGAGGTTTCAAAGTTTCTGGTTTTGCCTCAAGTTCTTCCTAGTTCAGCTGCAGCAGGGTTCTGGGGCTGTGTCCTCAGGGGAAGGTAGCCCAAACTAGGACCTTCAGGATTAGTAACCCCAGCACACTCTGTGCTTGCACAATTACCTTTCATATTTTTCAAATGGTTTAATTTCTAAGCAATAATAGTGATAAAAATTGGCCATATCAAAATCTTTCACAAAATGAAATTACTGTTCCCAACCAGTTTTGTAGATGCCCGACTCTGCTGGTTGTACCTTTGGAGAGGTCAGCAGATGAAGAAGATTATCTCTATTCTTCAGTCTTTATCTTCAGATCAGGGCATAGGCACTGAATTCCTGCTTGGATGATATTTCCATATGCTGCTAGTTTAGCAAGCAGCAGATAACCAGAACTCCTCTTTCCCTTCCCTCTGCCCTGCAGCAACTGGCAGTGTGGCAATGCTGAGCAGCTGTAGGGGAGAAAAAGGACAGCAGCTGCTCTGAACTTGCTTCCTTCATGGTAACATCTTTCTTGAGAATGACCAAGAGGCAGTGAGACCTTTTATCTCCTTTGGACAGTATCAAATTGGATGTGCTCTCAATCAGTAATCATATACAAATATCTTTCCAGCACAGATGAACTTTAGGATAAATAAAACATTTTAAAGCATATAAGTGGTTCCTTTTGGACACCAGTGTGCTGATAGTAGAAATAATCTAAGATTTTTAAAAAATATATTTTAATAGATAAAAATGGGGTTTGTTTTATTTTTTGCTTTCCTCGGGTTGGTATGTTATTATTTTGGACAAATATTGTTCTTTTTTCCCCTTTGTGTCATATTTCCCATTGATTTAATATTTCTGTCTTCACTGGTTGACTACTGTCAATACTACTACTATATCTACTAGCTGTAGTCAGTTACGTGTGCTTTTCAGCCTCAAAGGCAGAGGGATAGAAGGAACAGGGAGGTGAAAGTACAAATGGATGAGAAACTAACCAGAAACTGACCTAAAACTTGCCCGAAATTATAACATGCACTGAACTTTAGAGCCAACATTAAATATAAATTGAAACAGTTTAGGGGGAAAAAATAACTTCCATCAACTTTAAATAAAATTTCAGATGTTTATTTCATCTCGAGAATGTTTTTGCTTTTCCTAAGAATGTTTGTTGTATATCCCCAAGGACCTTGTAGACCTCAATCAGAGTGCAGTAAGCTTGAGAAATTTGGATATACATCCCAGAACACAGTATAGCAAATAAATTCTTATTTCACTCATAAGAAATAAACCTCACTAAAATAGTATGAGGCTTTAGTGTCATTGGTTCCATATGGTCTTGATGAAGGTGAATTTATTTTTCCTAAATATCTCAGTAGTAGTACATTGTGTTTCTATGTTAATTTTTAGTGCTTCATACCTTCTTGCTCTTCCTGCATTCTGTTAACATATTTTACACAGTCACTTCATCTAAATAAGGTAACTGCAGTTTCTACACTGTGCTCACTTAGTCATTAACAATTTTATTATTAGCATATTCTAACACTCAGTTCTGTAGGCGAATCTTTCTCCACCTGCCATGTATATTTTCTCCCTACAACTGTATTTTTCCACATTTATTTTTTCAGTATTATTCTCACATTAATATTTCTCTGTAACTGTGTAGAGTCCAGAATTTTATAGGCTAATTCTTCTTGACACTGTACTTTCCAGTGCTTTTGTTCACATTGCTGTCAAAATTAATCTGGAAATATCCAGTTTGTATATTTGTTTTTCAATATTTCCACTGTTCTTTCATAATGTCATAGCATGAGATCATATCTAATTATATGACAAAAATTGTCATTTGGCTAATTCATTTGAAGAGATTCCCAGATCCTGAAACAACATTTTCCTCCTCAAAGGTAGCGTATGAGCTGATCAGCTGTCTGTGCAGATAAAATACACATATTAGGCTAAATTTACAAACTCAGGTGCCTGTCTGGCATCTCCAGAGTTATATTGATACAGCTGCAAATGAATGGGGAGATTTTTCATCATTGCTAAATACTGTATTCAATAACCCTACTGAAGCCGATGTGAATGGCAGGTATTTGGCAAGTGAGAGTTTTGCTCATGATCTATCATGACAGAGAGAGATAATCAAATGACATATGTTGTTTCGTGAAAGTCTTCTGCTGCCTAAGATAGAATTTATTTAAATAATATCTCCTGTATTTCCGATCTCTACCATTATATCTATTTGATTGCAATACAAATAAGATATATATATTCAGTCTACTTTTTCTAGCAATTGTCTTCCATACAGTTCAATTTGTTTGGCAAGATGAGGAATAATTTCAGATGAAAGTCAACTTTTCTGCCTGTAAAGAGTAATAAAAGCACTGCTATGCAGAAACACATATTCATAAACAGCAAGATTATCTCATCATAACACATTCATTTATTTTTCATTTTTCTTTTTACCATTCTTTGTTCAGTTACATAAGATAGGTGCATGTTAGATCACAGTAGAGCTATTAATTTGCTTGATGATTATACTTTATATTTATTTTTCAATATAATAGTCAAAAGATCCAGATATGTTTTTTGAAAGAGGACTCCCTCTGTACATGCTGTAGCACCCAAAGCAATCCCTCAGAAACTGTGCTTTATTTCAGTATTCAGGCTACTCACAGGTGGTTTTGAAACTCCGGTTACAGAACCCTTGAAAAAAAATCAATATAGACATACATTAATTTTTATGCCATTTGAGCAAGATAAATATTCGTCTACTCATTTTCTTCATATGTTGTGTCAATAGCCTGAAAGAAAGCACATCTAGGATTTTAAAAAGCACCATGTTTTTGTGTCAGGTTAGGACAAGAGGGCACAGCTCAGATGACTGCCGATTCAATCTTGCCTCCAGATGTCCACATCCCAACAAATCTATGGGCAGATTCAGATGCAGAACTGTACTGCTGAAAACACAGACCTTGTTTTTATTCCAATATTTATTATGAAAAAAACCGAATGGATAAAATCATATTGAACATTGAGAGAAAATATTTCCTAGAGACATTTTTAATTTTTCTCAGGAAAGATTTTTTTTTTTTTCCCCAGGAAATACTGAAATTTTCGGAAGCAGACATTCCAAATCAGAGGACTTTTCTGAGGGTAAATTTATGATAATCTCAAATAGAGATTTCAATGTACTGGCATCTGAAAACACAAGACTGCTGTGATTCACCAGACAGTGAATATCAATTTTCAGACCTTGCCAAGTAACCCAGTCTAGGGCTATACATCCTTTGAGGCTAAGAGATGCCAAATCTTCAGTTTAGGACAAAAATATAATCCTGATTAGTGATTCAGTAGGCCTTTCTCTGCTAAACTCACATAGCCATGATGACTGCCCAAAGAAGCCATGCATTCCCCTTCCTTGGAAATTCTCAAGACTGAGCTCCATAAAGTAGCTGCTCTCGTATTCCCTGACACTGTTTTGGGCCTTCTGAGGCCCACTGCAACTTCTGAG
Organism: Regulus satrapa; assembly: GCA_013396955.1. Classification (NCBI taxonomy): domain Eukaryota; kingdom Metazoa; phylum Chordata; class Aves; order Passeriformes; family Regulidae; genus Regulus; species Regulus satrapa. The sequence goes on along the minus strand of VWZN01017765.1, from coordinate 129,278 downwards.
ATTGCTCACAGTCATATTATCATGTGATTCCATGATGGTATGTTTGATATTTTCACATATACTGACACATAGTTTCTGATTATCCAGAATGTGCAGATAAGGTTTTAATAATGCCACTTTTTTTTTTTTTCTTTGTCTCTATAACATCTATGTGTTTGCCTCATCAGGCTCCCTGAACCATCTGGCTCCATTTCTACCTTTAGCTGAAGTCCTCAATGGTAGGAATAGCATTCTTTAGGCTTGAGATGCTCCATAAGGGATACATTATTGATTTACATTTTAAAAGAGATCACACATACACATCTATGCTAGCAGGATACTTGCCCGTGATATCTGAAACCTTTTCAGATGAAGCATTAAATACAAATCCAGAGTATTTGCTTGGACCCTTTGTTCTCCTTTCTTAGCAATCTAGACAGAAGCAGCATTTCCTCCGGCTCTCAGAGCTCCTTTGCATCAGCACTGCTTTTCTCTCATGAGGGTTCAATGTCTTCCAGTAATATTTGTTAATCTGCTATAAAGTACTTCCAGTTCTATAATCCTTTCTTTAAGTTCAGGGATGAGACTTTTATTTCTTCCACTGCTCCCTGTGCTGGCATAGCACAGGAACTTTGCTGATCCTTCTCAACAGATGGAAGCCCATGACTACATTGCTTGGTTACCAGACTTCCCTCTTCCTCTTTATTGTGTCTCTCTATCCTCAGCACTGACATGTTTGCCTTCTCAGTAGTCAGGTGAGCAAGGGGATTTGAATAACTGCTACAGAAGTAAAGGCTCATGGGGTTTGATTTAATTTTGTTTAAATGTTAGTATATTAAATGTAATCTGATAGGGAGTAGTAGAATTACTGTGCAGATGAAAAATGTTAGGCGGATCTTATTACCTGGTATAATTGAAAACTGTCTGCTTTCTGTAGTTTCACTTGGCCTTGCTCATCTAAGAGTTAAAAAAATTATTTACTGCTATTGATGAATTCTAAAAAAGGACCATAAACTAACTTAGTTAGTTTAGTTCAGTTCAGTTCTAGTTCAGTTCTAGTTCAGTTCTAGTTCAGTTTCCATGAGAAGTAGTGAAGGCAGGTGCACCAGCCAATGCTCAAAGGAGGCGGGTGTGCGGATGAGCAATAGCCAAAGTGCATGTCAAAATAATTTGGATTGCAATAGTCATGTTCAAAAGAGTAAATAGTTGTAAGAGAAAAATTTATCCATCTCAGTCTTCATAAACTAACTTGGGTTCCATGTTTTGTCATCCAGCAGATTCTGAGATCAGTGTCCCATTTGTGCCATTTGCTTTAGACATTAATAACCTCAAGATTCTGTTTTGTATGTTTTAGTTTCTCCTGTTGATCTTCTTAGTGAACATTTTTACTGCCAGAAAGACTTCCTGAAATTGGAAAAGGAAAATTAAAAGAAAACCAGGAATTATCATTATTCTAATTTATATAAATAGAATTGCATCTGTTGCTGCTTGAGCACACACACATTCATGGGTGAATTTCAGACAAGCCAGTAGGTATCAGTCGATAGAACATACCTGATAAGCCAAAAATACTGCGTGTATTTTTAACCCACGAGAATGTGGACAGCTGTGGGTCTTAGAACACTTTATCCATTTATAAATCTAATAAACTATAGAGCATTGAAATCCTTCCAAAACAGTTCACACTTGAGACAGATCATGGCATATGATAATCTGGTAGTGGAGCCTTGGCTATAATGCCATCTGCTTTTCCTATGTGAAAATACCTCAGGAAGAATGGGAACATTATACTGATGTGTGAAAATCACTACCTTATAGCACACATCTAATTCAATCCAAATTATCTCAATTGACAACAAGAGAGGAAGTTAGATTTAGGGGGAAAATAATAATTATTTTTATCTAGAATATATATACAATTTAAAATATCTAGCATTATATATAATAAATTATGTGAATAATTGTATTTTACACCTTATTTAGTTTTAAAAATTTTATATTTCTGGATAAATAACAAATTGCCAGTCACTTCTGTGTTTAGTGGTTAGAAGACTTTTTTGACATCTGCTATCTTTAGCAATTACTGGCCAATTTATTTTGCCTTCGATTTATTCTCTATGCTATATTATGTCTCTGTATGGTTGGTATGTTTCCTATTTGATTGGATAGCTGGGATTCAGATGTGTATATTTAGGATATTCTTCAATAGTAAGAAATTTCTGAAAAGTAGCAAGGTATTTGGTCTTCAAGGATGATTTCTTTCAGCTTTTTCTATTAGGCAAATTATTGTGAGAGTGATTAGGTAAAACAAAAGAAAATTATAGGCCTTGGAGTTTTATAAAAGAAGAGGATAGATGTACAGATTTTATAGGGTACTAATCTATTATAGTTCTCTCCAGAACTCTTAACTTTCCATGGNATATATATATATATATTAGCAATTTATACTTCACTAGTATAAATTAATTTCTAATTTATGCTTCACATCCCCAGAAAATATGCATTTTAAGCAGAATAATTCCTAAAACATGGGCAGCACATGACAATAGACTTCTCTGCAACCTACAGCTACTGAAGCATTTTAGTATGGAAAAACAGCTACTTAAAGGCTTGTATTACTCTCCCACTTCTATAATTTTAAGGGATCTAATGATACTCTGGAGAAAAAGAGAATTCTCTGAATTAAGGGTTATTCCGCTAAAGTCAGTACTGCTATGTAGTACAGAATTAGAGTCATAAAGGGAAGCAGTTGTATCCTGAT
>VWZN01017765.1:40225-112084 GCA_013396955.1 Regulus satrapa | reverse complement strand
AAATGAACTAATTTTAAAACATAAAAATTTTTAAAGTTTGTTTGGAATGACCTCTCTCCTCAAGTTTCAATTTTGTTTCAGAACATATTTTTGTTTATCCTTGTACTGCAAAATGCAAAGTAAATGCCATTAGTGCCTTTACACACTGTGCTCTGTGCAATTTATGCTGAGCAGCAACAGACTCCAGCAGTAAGTGGCCACATAGTGAGATGAACAGTTACATAACCACAGACAGTAATTGGATGCTATTAATGAGGATTTGGGATAGCACAATTTTTTAGCTCCAGAAGTAGTTAGCATTTTATAATCTCGATTAATGTCATAGACACTCTTCTTTTTTTTTTTTTTTTTCAGTGAATAATTATTTTCTTAATCTCCAGTTGTGCTCCGCAGAGTCACTGAAACAAGGAACTCTGCATTAACCTGATTTGTCCAAGTGCCTCAAATTATGTAGCACAAGTATGGATTTGTAGAAGGTGTTTCTGCATATGGAGAGGTGGAAAGCTGTGTCACCTTGTAGGCAGCTCTAAGAAATTGTACTTTTCAGAGTCCTAATTCTTTTTACCTTTTTCCTCTCAGTTCTCTTGTTCCTGTGAATAAATATCTGTACCTTTAGAAAGCAGCAGCTGCTTGTATTACACCTTTTCAGACAGTCTGTCTGGCCAGAATCCAGAGCAGGGCAGAAGCAAGCATCTGTTCATAATTTATTTTTCCTTGCTATTGGCTTACAGAATGGAATAAATAGGGAGCTGGGTCTAGACCCTGCACCAGACCCCTATTTTAAAGGTACTTTCCAGCATGACAATCTTTGCTCTTTAAATAGATGAGCTTGGAAACAGAATCTGGGATGTTGGCAGCTTAAAAGGACAGGGCTCCAGCATCTGCTGTGGAAAAATAGACACTTCTTAGTGGAAGGTGTAGCAAAATAAAAAATGCCCTAGTCTTCAAAATATATAGTTCTCCACTGAAAACTGGGGCCCTGCCACGTGAGTACAAATGTGCTCTGACCTGATTTCCTGGGTAACTGTGGTTACTGTGAAAATGAAGCCACTGGGAGCTGCAGGTGCTCAGCATTTTGGAAAATCAGGTACCAAGTAACAAAGCTGAACTTGCAAAGAATGTTTTTTAAAGAAGAATACCAGTTGATAAATATTCAGTTAAACACCTAAAATTGTGCTGTGTGGGATATTTAAATGAAGTCATACCTAAAGCAGTGTAATAGAGTACTGAAATTGAAAGAAGTAAATTCAAGGTATTATTTTTTACTGTTTTTAATTTCTTATTTTCTGCTTAGAGTGACTGAACTCTACCTAATTGACTGACCTTTTATCTTTACCAGAGTCTGGGGTCATAGAAATTAGTTTTTATAGATAGGTTATTACTAAGTTGAAAAACATACATTATGTTTAAATGTTTTGTATAAGGACCTTGTGGAAAGTTATGATGTTGATCCTGTGAGGACTCTGAAAGAATATTGTTTTACTTAGTTTAATATTACTCAAGCTTTCTAGCTTAGGACACCTCCTCTAAGTAAGCATCCTCACTTTTCCTGTGATTCAGCACATTTCAAAAAGGTTGACAAGTTAACTAGCACTTCACCTCCATGAGCATTTGAAATAAAGTGTGAATTTGAATGAAACAATTAAAAATATGGTGAAAAGCCTGCTTTGCAGATGATTTTTTTGCAGTTTCCATCTTTGGAGGGTGTCAAAACCAGACTGCATAAAGCCCTGAGCAAGATTCTTGATTTTAAAAATCCTTGTGCATCTGGAATGACAGCAGGATTTGGTGGGAAGTGCTTCTCTTGCTGGGATCTTCCTCATGTGCCAAAAAGGTCTGGATTCAGAAGTTCCAGCTTTACAAGAGGCAGGATTCTCTTGGTTTTGAACTTATTAAGCAATGCAAAATGCAAGACATAAACTGTAAGAAGTTACATAAGACCTTCAGTACTATTAGTATACTAATTAGTAAACTAATTTCCTAGAATTTCTTCTTATTTCAGCTGTCTGTAACATATGTCCATGGCCCATGTTCACACTAAATATATTTTTAATGAAAAATATCTCATACTGGTACCCTAGAAATCAGAACTCAAATGTGTCAAATTCACCTTATGGAGGAGTGGCATTGCAGAATAAAACACATGTATATTATGTATATTACATTGCATTTTTAAAAAAAACTCTGGTCACTTTTTGAATCAAGACTCTCAGAATTTAGATGACTGAGTGCTTCTCTACATTAAAAGCTACCATAAAGAAAAAAAAAAATTGAAGTGTGAATTCAAGCTCATAAACTACTCCACACTAACTCCTTTTGCAACTTCTCTTAGCTAGCAATGTGTGAAGTAATTTACTCTACTTCCGAAAAGCATCAGTAAGTTCACACCTTATCCTTGACAAGGAGGAGGTTATCTTATATTCACTGTGCATTGCATGCCTTACATGAGTAACTTGTGCATTGCAAATCCAAAAACTCAGACCATAGCTGCTGCATGAAAAACCCATCATGCGCATTTTTGAATATTCAGATATGATAAGGGCCAAGGTAAAGGACTGACCAAATGTCTCAAATATATACCCGTGGTTGTTTCTGAGTCATGGAGAAAGTCTTCCTGACATTCATTATTGCTCCTGCTTCAAGGCATCAGTGAACTTGCACAGAGAAACAACAGAAAATTGGAAAATTTTTAGTCATTTGACATCTAACCCTGATCCCTACTGCTTCTAGTACGTGCTTTTCTTCCATCCCACGGCTCTATTAAAATAAGTGTTCTGGTGTTCCAGGTTGCTTCTTTGCAACCTGCCCTAGAAAGTGTGGTAAATGCAGACCCCTAGGTCCTGTGTCACAGCAGGTTACAGAGCCTGACCACTCTGGCAGCTTCTACCCCCTCAAGAGCTACAGATAGAGCCTGGACCTCCTGCCCTGGAAAATATCTCAAATTGTTGGCACTCTCCAGTGTAGTTCTGGGGCTTCTTAATAAGATAAACAATGAAGAGCTAACTTGAGCAATGGCAGAGTTCAGTCACCAACATACACATTCTCTGCATTTCCCTATTTACCCCACAGCAATGGGCACCAGGGGCAGGTTTAGGCTTTAGGCTATTTTTTTCTAAATATATATGAAGCCTGCCTGAATATTAAAAGTGATCACAAATGTAAGACAATACTCAATCAGTTTACCAAGTTGATCAGCAAAACTTTGATTATTTGTGTCATCAATTTTGTTTGAAAATCTTCCCAAAACCTCAAATGTTTAATCAGCCTTTTTGATTTAAAAGCTGGGTGATAATTCTCACTATGGCTTCTCTTCTTACATGATTTCCAGCACTCTCTGTCTCTCACTAAGCTGAAAGTATTAAGGAAATAGTCTTTTTTTGGTGGTATTTTGGCACTTGTGGTCCCTATTGGAACCACAGTGTACATAAAGCTTAAAAGCTTTAACAAAAATCTATCTATGCTTTATGAATTTCTAAAAATAAAGTTTTTTTTTCAGGTGAAATTATAATTGTCATCATAGAAAAATCTTGTCCTTTCCAATTTGAAAATCGTGTGGTGGCTTGGCTAGAAGAAAACAGAAGTTGTAACAATTTTTGAGAATTTAATGCTGAGACACTTTTAAAATTTATGCATATGTCAAAATGTGTGAAAAAGTGTGATCTTTGTCATGAGCTTACAAACCAAAAATTCAGTTTGGTTCAAGTCAATGAAGTGTTTTAGTAGATCTAATTCCAATTGTAAATAATCTAGAACAGAATATGCTAAAATCATTAGAATGGCTGAAAAATCAGGAAAAAATTAAAACCAAGAAAAGGTGGTTTCCTCTCTCATGAAGAGTGAATTCAGATTTTTACATTCTTCTTTAAATTTTAAGCTTTTCTTCAAATGAAAATTGGAACTCTCACATAATCACACCACTTCAGGTTTAAGAGCTTTCAAAAACATGGCCACAGTAAAGCTAGAAGAGATAAGACATTGCATATTCTTTATACTCAGGAAAATTCAGGATGGACACCTGCCTCAGACTAACCATGGCTGCCTGTACTGCACCAGTGAAGGAGTGGAGACAAACTGTGAGTGGTGGCTGGTCTGGAAAGGGAAACGATCTTCCCAACATCCTAAGAAGCCGAGACCCAGGATTTATTAGCTGAGATGTAGCAGATGGTGGGACTCCATCTGCAAAAGCACTGTATTAAGGGATCTTTCTAATCTGTTATCAAGACAGATCTATGTACCACATGGTGGTCATGTATGCATGTTCTGTATTACTCAAATGTTGATTCTTCCCCAACACTGGATACCTTTCCTAACCCTGTATGCATTTAAGATTCAGCTGAACAGAGAGCAGAGCCATCTAGTCTTGAGTAAGATTTTGCCAGGAAAGATTGGACCAGTTTGTTCTTAACATCCCTTCCAACCTGGTACTTAATGGGTCTGTGACAGGCAAATATCAGATGTAGTGCCTGAAATGTTTTCAGGGTTTAATTCTGAAAAATATTTTGGCTTTTAATATGATTTTCTCTTTTATCTAGCAGAGAGAGCTTCCTGCAAAACAACATCAGAGTATGGAAAGAGCAGTTTCAGGTCTGAGAATCACCATAAAAGGAAGACATGGAAATGAGAATAGAAAGAGGATAAGTGAGGAAGGTACTCTAAATAAGGAAATGGAGATAAAGGTACTGAGGCCTGAGTGTCAATATAGATTTAAAAGTCCAGAACCAAGAGGGGAAATTTAAAAAGTATCTATTTAATTATGTCAACAACTACTGAAAATAAAAATCAATTAATCTATATAATAAAAGGTGTGACACAAATCAGAAGTGCTGAGCTAACAGCAATATAAATGGTCATCAAGAGTCTTACTATTAAATACAGTAGTTAACATTAATGCTATTTATTGTGCTTACTATATTACTATATTACAACTATACCAAAGAATTTAGTATCTATGTGTGAAGATAAGAGACATTCAGTCAACAGATGGGAAGGGCACAAGCAAACAGTAGATGCAGGCACCACTCAAGACATGGGCTGCCTCACCATTGTGACTAATATTTTATAGGTGTCACAGAGGAAATTTTTATGGGTGAGTCACAAGGCAAGTGAGAACAGGATTCTTGGCTGTGTTAGATGGACAGATTCTGTGAGGAATGGCTGCATGTACAGTAGGAAGAGGAGATCTATGCACTATGCAACTCGAGAGGAGAATGGCAGGCAGGTTTTCACTGGCACTTTTAAAGACTTGCAGCCCCCAGACAGTGCAGCCAATGCATCTCAAACATACAGCAGCACCAGTAGAACTTCTCAGTTTGTCCATGTGATTAATGTTCAGCCTGAACACCCCTGTTAACCACATTGACAGCTCTTTGCTGATAAACAGCACTTACATCATCACATCGCCAGTAATTTTGCAGTCACACAGGGTTATCTCTGTGAACATCGCTTTATTTTTTTATTGCACTGCTGTTTCCTGCCTTTCCCTATGGGCTGTCCTTGCAGGAGAGTAGCTGTGTCCTTGTGGGAGTGTAGGGAGACAGAGGTTTCAGAGGAATCACTAGCAGATAGATTAATTTCCTCCATTCAGGTGCATTGCAATTGCTTCCAATAGCAATGTAAATATATCATTAAAATTTTTGTGCGGGGACTATCAAAAGGTTTGGGCTTAAATCAAGAGAAGAGCCTGACATACCTGGGAAGTATCCTTAGAGACAAAAAGGTGTTTTCTCTTTCCTTATACTCCCCCGCTGGTTTGTAGTCCTTTTGCATATTTCCCTACTCTTTCAAGCTAAATATTTTCCTTCTTGAGGCTCCTTTCAGGATTTTTTCTCTCCAGGAAGCCACTAAATCTTCCAATTCCCTCCAGCAAGGTACCAGCCTCAAGTTCCTTACTGCCACCTCTGCTGACAGGGTCCCTCCCTGTTCCTCTATGCCACCTGCTCTGGGAGGTGTCTGGCTGTGAGCTTCTCACCAAAACCAACATTCCCATGGGCTTTCACCCTGCAGGGCAGCTGGGGAGCCTGGGAGCACCAGCTAGTGATATTTGGACAGGCTGGGAAGATGTCAAGTGTGAAGAATGTTAAGTACAATACAAGACTGTATGCACAGTATGGATGCACAACCCTCAAGAAAAGAAGTCTCTCAACAGATTTTTGTAATTTTACCTTCAACATTTAAAAAAATTTGGTGGTGGAGGGTCTAAATAGTTGACAATGAAGATAAAAGACTGTCCTTATTGTTTGATTCAAAAGAAATTGAACTTCTAATGAAATTAGAAAATACTTTCAGCTGAAAGCTCACTTTATCTGTGATTTTAGTGGGGACACATTGTACACTTCAGGTTTTTTCCATTCATTTGCTCCCAGATAAGCAGTATGCTATTACTCTCTAGTGGTGCTGTCTTCAGGGACTATTTCTGTCCGGCACTTGGGAGAATGCATTATGAGATGTCAGCATGTGTGAGCAGAGATAGTATGGCTTGTCATGTACCGATAGGCCATATTCTGCTATAAAATGATGGCTTTGTCTTTTATCACTGTCACAGTCTTACTTAACAAGCTGTGACTCTGTGGTTCATCACAAAGAAAACTGTCATCCCTTGATACGTGCCTTGAATGTCCTTTCATCTTCCATGCAGGTAGGATCTGCCGTGTGACATCAAGCAGAACAGTAACTCCAGATGGACTCTGGTAGTGCAGCAGTATATTAGCTGAGGGGTTCACTGGCACAAGTCCAGGTTTTGCACCTTAGATTAGATTATAGGGATAAGGAAAACGTATGCAAGCTTTTAAATGAAGCAAGTAGTGGCAATATGTCATAAATATAATTAGAAAAGGAAATGTTAGTAATCCATCGTGTTTAAGTGATAATTTATTTATCATGGTGTTATTCCAAGAAGCAGATAAATCAATTAGTGTTCCTTTAGAAAGCAAATAAATAGTGTTGGTTCAATGGGGTGATGACAGATGAAGTCTTTTGAGGAACCCATAAGTTCTGTAGATAGATTTCTCCACATAATTATGCTTAGGATGAAATTTGGAGGATCACTGGCCTTCACTAAAGACTGTGATGCTGCTAGCAATTTATCTGTCTCTTAGTACTTCTATTCATAAGGTCACTAAACAAAGAAACAGTGTCCGTTGCTAGGATCACAGACAGACACCTAAGGAGAAAGGCCCTCAACATTTCCGGAGGGCACGTATGTTAAATAATTATACAGGGTGTTTAGTGAGTGCTTTGTACCAGAGCCTGCAGGTCAGAATTTTTCTGGCAGAGGAAAATGGGTGTATTCTGCTCACTTCAGCATTTTGTACGGCCATGGGACACATTATACTGCCAGTGTTGTGATTCTGCAGATCAGATTAAACTACTTTGTGGACATTAAAGTATGAATATTTCATGTGAGCTTTTACAGGGCTGAATTTAAACTAAGATGCTAGAGTACTTCTCCATATTCCTCTTTCCTGGAATTTAGGATTTTAAAACTGGACCTGCCAAGGTTGCACAAAGTTGTTCTTCCATGTGACTGCTTTTAATTGTGTAAGAAAGAAAATCAGATATATTAACTGTTATAAGGCACAGGCTTCCAATCCCAGTGCAGCAAAAGGAAGAATAAGGAGATGTCTGTCCATCAACAAAAGTGTCTTCTGAGGTTGTAAAATTACAGGGAGTGGAAATAGAGTAGTTTCTCCATTGATGGAAAATTGCAGCATTCACATATAATAGTGTTGTGAGGATTTGAGGGAGGCCAAGGAAACCTGTGTAGATGTGTTACCAGTAGAAGTGCCTGCCTGCCTGGTGCTTAAAAATAGAAAAGAGGGTGTTGAGTACGTAGAAATTGATGTTGAAGAATCTCTGACCTCTTTATTTTGTAAAAGTGTCATCTCACTCTGCCTGACTCTGGGTGTTCTCACCCCAATCAGTGCTCAGAGATTTGAAACAAATTATAACTTCCTAGAAATGAGGTTACAGATAACTTGGATACTGTTTCTCCATTGATTCTCGATGCCAGATTTCTGCCCCTGGTAACTTTTATCTATACTGAAAATTTGTACCACTTTTTCACATAGACCATGCAGATCATTTGGACTTCTTACCTGTGAGAAAGAGAAGTGGAATCACTGGTTTTGTTTAATCTTGAAATCTATGCTTAGGGGAGTGTGAATAGGCAGTGAATTCATCTTTCCTCTTGCTGGTATTTTGCCAGAGGCATAACCAGTTCCAAGGGTCCCATTAAAATTGCTTTGTGCCTAATCTAAACCCCATCATAAATTCTGGACAACTTCTCTGCATCTCCCTGTCTCAAAAGCCTGTGTTATGCATGTGCATTTACAAACTCTGAGGCTGAGCCCAAAATAATCTCTAGACAAAACACTATATATGCTAAGATTAAGCAGCATTAAGAATAAGGTTTTTTTACATGGTAAGGCTAATTTATCATGGCAGTTCCATCCTCTTGGGCCTTTCTACTTAGTAATGGTTCTAGCACTTGGCCTTATCTCTTATCAAAAATAGATTTGATTTTCATTCTGAATGTAGTATGTTTCCCATGGACATTACAGTAATGAAAGTCCTATTACAATGACCAAAGGCTGAGATCTCTTGTGTTTTTCTGATGAAAGGCTCAAGTAATTTCCACTGAAGATTTTGTTTTCATCTTTTATGGTTTTACCACTGCAGAAGTTGAGCACTTTTTGTTGTGAGTGAGTGGCATAGCCAAAACTCTCTGACAGGAAAATCTGCTGCTATGTGCTGATTATATATGCCTGGGTCTAAAGAGTTCATTTTCTTCACAGTATTTAGCATGGGGCTGAGATTTGGATTTTTCTGGAGACATTGATGGTAATTCTGGAGTATTTTTGTCATTGCTGAGCAGTGCTCACACACAGTCAAGGCATTTCCTGCACCTCACAGGGCCCTACCAGAGAGGAGAATGGGGGTGCACAAGGAGCTGGGAGAGGGCACAGCCAGGACAGCTGCCCCCAGCTGACCACAGGCATATCCCACGCCATAGGGTGTCTTGCTCAGCATACAAACCTGGGGAAAGAAGGAGAAAGGGAGGATGTTTGGAGTGACCGTGTTTGCCTTCCCAAGTCAGCGCCGTGTGTGGTGGAGCCTCGGCTGTCCTGGAGATGGCTGAACACCGGCCTGCCCATGGGAATGGGAGGATGGATGCCTTGTGTGGCTTTGCTTGTGTGCACAGCTCTTCCTTTACCCACTGAACTGCCTTTACCTCAACCCACCAGTTTTCTCACTTTTGCCCTTATGACAGTCTCCCCCAACCTGGTGTGATGGGAATGAGCGAGTTCCTGCTTGGGGCTTAATTACAGCCGGAGTTAGACCATGACATACCTCATAAAGCTAGGCCACTAGGGAATTCTGGAACAATAAAGTTAGATCATGGAGTCATTATGGTTGGAAAAGTCCTTTAAGATCATGAAACCCAAGCATCAAAATTAGATACTCATCTTCCTTTTCCATTGTGGAGAAAGAAATGGGATCCACAGAGTCTTGCATGGCAAGGAGGAAAGCACCTGAGGTAGTTCATGGAAAGGAGAGGTAAGATTTAACTCTTTCCAAAAGCTTAATGGCATGACTGATGCTATCTTATCCCCAGGTTTTCTTCTGGAAGGAGACATTTAGCCTTATTCCTAAGCAGCAGCAAGCTTACCAAAACCAGCTGTTGGTACTGCAGCACATTTCTGTACTAACTCTGTGAGATTCTAATCATTGGGGCACTTGCTATGCCTGCAAATTGTTGTGTTTCCTTTTTCCACCTCAGAGTAGATTGCATCTCTGCATGCACAAATATAAAATGGACAAAATGTTAGTGCTATTGCAATAAATCTTATGTGTGGGCATTCACACTCATTTATTTTGTCTGGTTCAATATTGCACACACTTTTTATCATTCACTGGATATTTTTGGAGTAAAAAACATTTCAACATATCAGTTATCATTTTTTCTTCTCTCCTTTTCATGTGTTGCAGTGAATCAGTGTACATAATGGCTATAGACTATTGTAATTCAGTCAGAAGAATGTTAATTTTGAGCTATCATAAATTATGACTCTGCCATGAGGAAGATATATCTTTGTATTTTAAGAATACTTCCTGAAAGTGATGGTCTAAGATGTCATTTGCCACACCTTCCTTTGTTTCTTGATTTGATCTAAAGGTCTGCTTTATTCTGTGAGCATGACCTAAAATTATAAACTGCTTGGTCTCTAGAAGAGAAGCCATCATACCTCTACATGTCAACTTTTCATCTTGACACATTATGTAATAGCTCAAATCAGAGCACAAAACAACACAAAAACAGCTGGTGGGGAAACTTTATTCAACATTAGGCACTTTCAAGCCTGAATCACTCTTCAGTGTAATGTGTATGGCTTAATGCATCATATGTCTTTATTAATTTAAGCTGATTGTGCAAAAAGGTCTTTGTAGGGACACCAGCGGACAGCTTCTGTTATGGAGTTGTGCTGAAGCGAGAGGTCTGCTACATTTGCTGCACAGTGTAGCCAAGGTTATTTTTACTTTCCATTTTGTTTTTTAAAAAGTAATACTAAAAACATAGAGGTGGAAAAATTGGAAACTGTTTTATATTCACAAAATGTCTGTTCAAATAAAAGCATAGAAGAGTATTATTCTCTTGGTTAACATTCTGAATATAGATACTAGCATCAGCTTTTGAGTGTTTGGACTTTATTGGAGTTTGAATGAACAAGCCTCAAGATATTTAGAGTTGCAAGGAGATTTTTTTTTTCTGTACAGTGCCTTTTTTGATACCATTTATATCTCTGCTAATGCTGCTTTTATGAGCCTTTTGCAGTTTAAGGGCTACTGAATAAGGAATTGCTAACAATATTGTCAAAGATACCTTTAAAATTGTATAAATGATCAAGAAAACACTTTGATGTTGATTCTTAATAAGGTTAATTTCATGTTGCATTGAATGAAATTTCAGGACAACTAAAACTAAATATAAATACAATAATGTGCAAACTATGATCTAGAAAAGCGAACGTATTTCACTCAAAAGGTAAAGCCTTGAATAGAATGCTATGTTAAAAATGTAATTAAAAGTACTAGTTAAGTACTTGCATTTATTTGAGATGAGAAAGGTCATTTGAGGAACATAAAGTCATCTGAGTGACTTACTTTCTCAAAATGCCTGCAGGATAACTATTGATGTATTATAGATTACATCACTAACCATGACTTCCATGAGAAATTCTATTTCCATTTAACTATTACAGCATCCTCCACACTTTGATCTGCCCATAGATCCAGCTGGGATGCAGCAACAGGTCCTGAGCAAGGAAACATGGGACAGGTCTGCAGAGATATTGCAGTTATAATTGTTGGTTGACTGGCTGCTGCAAGTTTTGTTGGGCAGGTATACCCTGGTATACCGGGTGTGTTTTGAAGGTTCATGATACTTTCTAGCTGAATTTCTAGCTACTCTTTATATGCTGGAAAGGCATGAGAGTGCACTAGGCACCTCTGCTCTGCACTTGATGTGTTTTCTCAGACTCTAACGTTCCTGAGAGACCATCTTTTTCTATGTTTATTCATTCCCCAGGGTAATAAAAATCCCATGACTAAGCTGGGGTTTGTAGACACAAGTACACAAGTAAATAAAACCTGTCATATACAAATGCTGAACACAAAATAACGATGTTCTCGGGATACTGATCCATTTAGTTGAGTGAATATTAATGATTAAAATTCATTTATAATTTATCTGCTTACTGTCATTTTGTTTTTATATAACTATTATATAAATATCTATTCAAATATCATTCTTTTAAAACAGAAGACAGTTTGGGGTCAGTACAAACAAAATAAACTATGCTGCACATTCCTTAAAACCAACAGGTAAAGGTAAGCAGTAAAGTTCTTGCTTCCAAAAATAACTCTTTTGTTACAGTACAGCAGTGAAAATTCATTTCAAGAAAAGGTAAGGAGTAAAATTCTGGCTTCCAAAAATAACTTTTTGTTACAGCTCAACAGTGAAAACCCAATACAAAGTGCTGACAGACCCATCTTCTTCTGGTTGCTCTACTCTTCAGCAGGCTGGCCATTAGGTGAATAATAGATAAGACTGCTGCTCTCAGAATGGGAGCAGCTCCTGCAGAGCAATCTCTGAGCCACATTCCCCTACTTCTCCCAGCACCAGGGAGACTACCAGGAGTGGGGTGAAGCACAGGACTGGTTTGTGAGGGCCAGGCTTACTCGCCAGACTCCAGGCTCTGGGAAGCCCACACTGTCAGGCCTGCACATGTCTGCATCCACTGTCAGCTTTTCCTCCATCCAAGTCATCCTGCTCATCCCTGAGGAACTTATTTGGTACTGATTTGACTGATTTATTTGATTTCCAGAAAGTTATTCCATAGCACTTGTGAAAGCTTGGAAAAACTTACAGCTTTTATAAAATATGTGGGAGATATTAACCAGATTAACCTGTTTTGAACATAATGAGAACAAAGTAATTTCTGAGGTGTGACTTTGGTGTGTTTTGTTTTTCATTTTTATTCACCCACTCAGTGATATTGGTTTATTTACTTGTTCTCTACTTTGTATAATCATAAGACGTTTATTCCACCAAAAAAAAAAAACCCAAAAACCCCCAAAAAACCAAAAACCAACTTCATTCAACCTCCAAACCTGCATCTTATTACTAAGGCCATATAAATACTTTCTAGCATTTTCAATTTCCTTCTTGTAAAGACTACATTCCACTGTTCTTCACATGATTTTCAAATGAGTTTAACTGCCCTGGAAAATAGGTCAAGACTGTGCTTGGTGCTGTGCCTCTGCTCAGTGTTAGTCTTTACAGGGTAAAGAAAAGCTGATCTGCAGAGCCAGCCTGGTTTAAGCAGCAGGGGAAGGACAGCGTCTTATTATCAGTGGCCCCAGAATAAAATCTTTTCTGTGTGTGTCTTGGGCAGAGGTTAAGACACTCTCCAGAGAAAGCATGGGCAAAGCTTTTGGGTTTGCCATGTAAGTAATCAGTAAATGGGCCAGCCACCCTGCATAGCTAGACTTCTGGTGTCTACAGATCTTCTCCTGTGAGTATTTAATGTACAAATTCAGTTTTGCCAACAGATTTATTAATGAAATTTCTATTTAATATCTCAAGAAGTTGGAATTTCTTTTCCCATTTTTCCTTCCTGTTTCTTATTTAAGGTCCAGGTCATAGAAGATTTGTATGTGATTTTGTACCTTGCTTGGATTGAAATGATTAAATATTTTTACAAGTGGCAAAACTGTATTGTTTTTTCCTTTCAAGGCATTCTAACATACTTAAGGTTTCTATCCATCTCTCTCCTTTTGGAGAGATGGGATTTTTATTTTTGCTTTTATGGTTGCAATTTTGTTGCTGTGCCCTAAGGAAAGGCTGAAGTGGTGCTGGAGAGCCCCGGCTCTATGGCCAAGAGCAGCCTGGGGCTGAGGGCTCAGGTAGTACCTGGGAAGGATGAAGCCAAAGTCACAAATGTGGTGGAGAGGAAACCACCTGGAGCTGTGGGAAGATGTGCTTAGATCCCAACAGCCACTGGAGCTGGACAAAACATGGCTGAGAGGCCAGGAGAGCGTGAGGGAGTGTCAGGAAGCTGCTTGTTGTTAGTTTATCATTCCTCAATAGTTCCTTTTTCAAATGATGAAGTGATTATTAGAGCACCTACTCTGAAGGACCTGATTTCTTGATTTCTTTTATTGGTTTTAAGCTTCTTGATGTTATTGGGGAGCTCCTTAAAAAGTGGGTCAAGACAGTTATTTTGTAACACCACTGATAAATGTGTGAACCTGTCATCTGTTTGTAAAAACTGCAGAGGAGTAAGTTTGGTTTTTCATGTCCTTTTAGATGTAAATAAGTACTACATCTTTCGTTTTAAAAAATGGGGAAAATTTCAGAATTGTATCTTACTGGGGATATTTTACAGTTGAAAAAAAGCTGATGAATACCACAGAGTACTGCCTGAAAGACCTGCATGAGGTAAGAGTCAAGGATTAAATCTATGGTTGAGGAAAACTATTTCAATTTCTGTCTCACATCATGATGACTTTGTGGCTTGAGCAAAAGAAAAACAGTGTGTGTGTCTTGTCACTGTAATCAACTTAACAATAAATATTAAATATGACCTTTAGAAAGTTCTTCTAGGTTTTTTTGTAGTTTCTGCAACTGTAGAGAATGCATAAGGAATACTTCAGATGCTGAGTGTGAATTTGTTGATGCTATTTTAACTTCAGATAGTTGTTTTAGCAGAGTTCTGTGGGTTTATAGAATAAGAAGAAAATTTGCTCAGGGAAGTAAAAAATAGGAAAGAAAGTAAGGGAAAAACAAAAATCACAGATGGATGATTCTATAAATGGATGAAACTGTAAGTAATGAAGAACACAATTGCTAGCTATTTGCAGACTTAGTTAAAATCAATAGAGGACAATGACACTTCAATACGGACAAATATAGAACAAGGATGGCTTTTCAGAGCTATGCACTTGGCAGGGATTTTTGGGGGTGGGGGATAAAAAGTATAAGTATGCTGGGACTGATCCAGAACTGGTGTAGGTGGGCAAGGTACAGCTTTTCCTGGTTTTTCATCTTCCTTGCAGTAAACACACTTCAAAAACAACATGTTCAGACTCAGCTACCTGCTGCAAGCCACCAAGCAGCTATTAAAGGAAGGAAGAATTTAAAAAATAACAATATATGGAAAAACAGCTGTTGAAATTATACAAATTAGCGCCCTTTTTTCTGCTTTGACTTTTTGATGGAGGCAGTTTTCCCTGGAATGTGAATTGTTGTTTACCATTGTCTAAAACTGGCCTAATCTCAGCCTTAGATTGTAGGTCTCTGGCTTTGGTGGAAGAAAAAAGGCTGAAAATCTATTTTGCTGATCTTGTTATGGATTTTGGCAATAAGAATTACCCTATGATAGTGCAGCTTTCAGAGATGTTTGGCAGAGGCAAGAATAAAGTGTCCCATATAATTCCTCTCCCACGTGACAGCCCCAAAGCTCTGGTTTTCCTCATAAACTCATGGCATGCTGGGGTAACAGAAGTTTTACTGTCTTTTCAGTTTTGCATCTGGCTGTGTTCCTGCTTTAAAAACATGACAAAAATCTTCATTTGTCTCTCTATTTACTCTGGTACCCAGTAAAAAGGGCTGATAAATGCTGCTATTTTCATGGATCAGTGTTTTATACTCAGTCTACACAAGTAAGAAAGATCATGGTTACTGGAGGGAAGGTCAATATCTGAAAGGATTAAAAAGGGAAAAATTGAAAGAGCAACAAGTAATGCATTTAGGAGACAGAAACAATAAATTATGAGTGCAAACTCTGTCTAGAGCAACTTTCTGCTGTTGTAGCAGCTGAGCTCAGCATGATGAAAGCTGCTTTTTATCTCAAAGTCCAAATTCACAGAGCAGAGAGGCTGTTTTTCCCTTCTTCCCCATCAACACACTGCAGCAGGATGCAGACAGTCCCTGCAGTCTTCTGGGCCGTTTTTTTTTTTTTTAGGAGATGACCAAGTGATTAATTTAAAACACATTTTATCCTATATTTAAATTTATGAATGGGAATACCAGTGATTTTCTTGTTTCTATTTCATCTGCCATCATGATTTAGTGGAGTTCTGGCAATAAACAGTGTTTTTTTGGTCCTGTTATCTCTACTTTGCAGGCCTAGCTATTTCATGACTGGAGCTACTGAGTTTGGGGAAAAGGAGCCCATGAGCTTTACAGAGACCTCTGTTCCCTTGAATTCTGCTTCTTGAAGGAAAAGTTGCTCAGCAATTCACAGGAGAGTTATTATTATTATTCCTCTCAGAAGCTTTCAAACATTAAGAATATCTTACTGTCAATATATTAAGGTAATTTCTGAAAACTTTGACTTTGCAGTAGATTCAGGCTATTCATTACCAGTAACTGAACAGCACTGTGGAGTCCAATTCCTAAACCATTACTGAGCATCTTCTTAACAGGCACTGAAATTCCATCCTGTAAAAGTATAAAACGATTTCTAATTTTTCCTGGTAGATTTGAAAGGCAAATCTATACAGGAAATATTAATTTAAAATTGCCACAAGTATGCATCAGACTTCATTCTTATAAGAGATCAGCAAATCTGCCCACAGGGTTCAGTTGTATTTTTATAACAGCAAGGTCAAAAGACTGAGTATTGTAAGTCCCCATGATAAAAACTTGAGTGTATGTGGATGCCAATATGTATCAAGGGCATGTGGCAAGTGAATATCTCTCAGGGAGAACACCTGGAAAAGAGCTCAGGGATCTGTTAGACCACATTTATTCCCTTGAGAAGTCTAAACAACTGTGGAAAGAAATTTGGATTCAGTGATCTGTCCTTGAGGTTTCTTTGGTGAGCTCTCCCAAAGCACTGGTGTTTTGTGGCCCCTATGCCAAAAATAAGGTATGAGGATGTAAGAGAGCTTGTCTCATGACAGTCTTCAGGACAAACTGTCTTAGAGAAGAGGGGGGAAAACACTCGTATTGTAACTGGCAGCCAATGCAAGCAGTAAGGGATGACTTAGAAACAAGCAACAGAGTGCCACAAGACCCAGAGGCTGTCCATCTGGGACTAGCAGCTTAAAAAAAAAAAGCAGACTTAGTTGAGGGTAATCAACAAATAGGAACAAGAAAACTTGTTTCAGCTAACTGAAATTTCTGCCAGTCTTCAGTGCCCATTAGCACTATAAATAGTGCACAGACTGATAGGAGCCATCACAAATATTCTCTCCCACAGGGAGGTTTAATAAGTATTGGAAGTAGTATTGGAATAGTATTTAGTAGCTCCTAAAAATGGCTATAATGTTTATAGATTTAAGACTTTGAGATTCTACTGAAGAATAATCGGAGGCTTTCATAATGTAAATTATATGGCTGTCTATATATAGTTTTAAAACACAAAGTCACTGCTGTAAATCTAGGTGCATTATTTGTATGCATATCTTCGAGGTATATTTTAATACCCATACTTAGGATTCTTTAGGTTTTGTATATTCTTTTGTGGGATAAAACTACTGTTCAGTTTTAAGCTTATTTTCTTTCAACTTTGTGTATAACCCACCACCATATGTAAAAAAAAGAATGAGTCTCAGGTTTAAAATTCAAGGTTATCTTTGCAACATGATCCTCAACCACATAAAGTGATAGTATTGGGGTTTGTGGGGCTTTTTTGTTTGGATTTTGAGCATAAGCCTAGAAATATGATTTTTGACTGATCTAGTCTCTTCTCTGATGAACTATGTTCCCTGTGGAAAGCCAGGAGAAACTCCCACATTTTATAGCCCAACGGCTTTTGGATAGTATGCAATAGGCAAGACTCAGCCCACAGTGGAATTGAAAGAAATGGTGAACAGTGATGACCTGAATAAAGTACTTTGTACTGTAAAAGTGTTGTAAAACCAGCATTCACTCAGTTAGAGACTGTATCATAAAGAGAAGTACAAGAATTAAGGTTATGTTGGTAACTTCAGGTTTTCTAATCTCTCCTTTGGGGCACTGCATCTCAATATAACAGCCTCATTATTCTTTATACTCTGTTTGAATAAATGAATGTGTCACTATAAATTCACCTATATTTTATATGGAAATCTACAGCAAGGATAATATAGTGTATAATTATTATTACAATGAAATTTTGGGGGGTTTCATCAGTATGTAAAAGGCTGTCACTTGAAAAATGAAGTAGTTCCAATAGCTGCCAGGAAAATTCAGTTCCAGTGTGAACAAATGAGCTACCGTATCAGCTACCGATACGGCCGCACATGCTGGGTAGCTGATGAGAGAACTGGTGGAGAGCTCAGCTCTCTACTCTCATGTCTCAACAAATCTGAACAAGGTAATCTTGGGCCTTTTGTGTTGTTTATATGACCTGCTTTTATCTTCATCTAAACCCAGTGGCCCTCACTAAAATCCATTATAGCACTGCAGATCTTTCTGCGCAGAGACTCTATGGGCTAAGAGACCTAATTAGACACCTAAGGTTGCATTTTCTTTGTTACTCCACAAAAATTATACTGATGTGAAGCACATTTAGCCTCAAAATAGGAATAATAGGGTTTTTAGCATAAAATAATGGTAGTTCTGAAAGACAGGAAAATACATGTTGCACAAATTAAGTTGCACAAAATAGTCTAACCTACCATAATGGGAGAAATTCCTCAGAGCTGCATCTGTGTTTTTGTGTTCATTCCACCTCCTTATCCAGGAGGTGACCAGAACTTTAAAACCTCTGTCAAATGCTTCCATGCTTTTCTGTTTTGTTGGCGTTGTGAGGTGGCAAACAGCAACACTGTTCACCTCTCAATTACAAACCTCCTGCAAACTCGTAGCAGGGTACTAACTCTCTAGAGTTTGGGTTTTTTTTTTTCTCTCTTTTCCTCATCAGAGTTTAATGCATTACAGAGTCCTTGTACACACCTGGCCCTTTGCTGCAGCCAGGAGGGGGGGGATGTGGCTGTCTCTCCCTCACTCAGAAAAGTCCAAATGGCAACTCAGGCTCACTGCAAAGGGAGAACATGGGGGAGAATGCTACAGTTGATAACAAAAAGGCTGTTCCCCTGCCTCTCATAAATATAACAGCTAAATGCTGTGTCTGGCTGACAGTGATGCTTGAATTGATTACATTTGAATTAGAAACAGTTTTACTACTTCTAGACCTACTTTGGTCTGCTTCATTTTCTCAGTTGTGTGACTTGTAAAAATGTTTGCTAAGCTTCATTATATCTCCTCAGGACACACATCCTTTCAAACAGAATCCTGGCCCTAATTTTAGTTACAAGTGAAGTGTGAAGTGTACAAGTACTTGGCATTATACTAGAACTATTTAGTATTTAGACAAAATAAAATTACTTTTGCTTTCTGAGTTGATAAGCCCTTTAAGCATGTTGTCCTTTAAAACGCTTAAAAAGCATGGTAAACTTGTTGAATCTTAACACTGCAAAGATCACACAGAATATCCCCACAAATGGAACAGAAAGTAGCAGAAACACTGTTGGATTGTAATAATCAGTAGCTAATTGAAGTGTGTGTCTGATTATAGAACAATTGAATAATTGCACCTCTTAGCTTTACCAAGAAGTTGCCATCTGGGGTAGGAGCAGTGATGTGCTGGCAGATGGTCTTCACATGAAGAAACAACCTGGTTTTCATCAATAGCATGACTGCACTGCTAATTAGAGAGGAGTGAAGAAGGCATAAGTCAAGAAGGAATTTCCAAATCTAGATTAAGTTTAAGAGATCCATTAAGATAATTTCAGGGTCAGAGTTTGAAATTATATTTGTTAATGCTGAAAGCATAAGTACTTTTTAATGACTTCATAGTCTGAAAAGGACACAGGCCCTTAAAACAAGATATAAATGGAGTTTAGGTGCCTAATTAGGAATTATGAGAACTCTTGATTCCTATTGTTTTCTGCATGCTGGAATCTCTCTAAATTAATGATTTTCAGATCCACATCCCACACTCAAATAACTCAAAAATATAGAAATGCTGCCTGGAAAGGGATTAGCTAGACAAGTGCTGATACTCCCAAAACACTACTAGTAAAGAGGATGCCTGCAGACAACTGGGCCTATTGATCACAAAATTCAACCCTGTCTCAACTCTATTCCTTTTTGTATCAAAAGGGAGGAGACAAAAAAATAACCCACCTAAAACCCCAAACCCAGACAACCAAGCAAAAAATCACCATGGGAGAAATAAGGGATGGATTTGCTTGTTAAATAGTCATATGAGTAGTTCTGCAAGTCTCCTCCTGAGTGAAGGTATTTTTGTGGATTGCCTTCCTGGTGGCTTGTCGATCTGATTGAGTCCTCTTTCCATCAGAAGCTTTCTTCAAACACAAAATAGAGGACTTTGGTTTTTTGGTACCTCCAGAAATTTGGAGCACATGGGCAAATGACTGCTTCTACACATGGGTGGTTTGTGCTGCATGGTGTGGATTCACTGTTGTTGGGTAATACACTGTTCTCTGTACAGAGCACATTAGAACCTTCTAATGCAGGTGGAAGTCTCAGAAATCTTGAACATTATTCCCTCCATTAACTTTAGCAGGAAAGAAGATGAAAACAAAGATTTCAATACCTGATGAGCATGACCCTCTTACTAGTTTGGTTGGTTGGTTGGTTAACTTTATTTTTCCAAAACTTTATTATATGGCATTCAAATTCTTCAACATTTTAGGAAGAACTAGATATCTTTCCAAGTAAAGTCCTCAAACACCTTGTCCTTAAAATTTCAAAGGTACAGCCAAGAATATTCATTTAAGTTCTGAAAGACATTGGATTTTTCAAAGTGGAGATTTGTGGCCCAGATAAGCTGATATTCTTCTCATATATATGTCTTATCTTTTTGCAGACCTTTAGGGAAAGAAAAAAATAAAATTGCACTTTACCTTTCCAAAACTGGACTGGCAGTTATCTGTTAATTTCCTTCTCACAAAGTTTCACTGGTTTTATAATGTAACCTTGTGCCAGTCACTTTCATGGAGTTAATTCAAAGTAAATATTATTTTTTCTTCTGACATTAGGACCCAGTTTCTACTTTCAAAAAATAAGGGTTGATATGCCTTATGATACTTTAATTTATCTATGAGTTATAAATTCCTTGCTTATTTCCACACCTATCCATTGTTTGATTCTAAAACCCCATAGATTATGGACTCCTTTGGAAATTAACTTTACATATTTCCTTTAGTTATTGATAAATAATTTAATATTTGAAATGTGATACATACCAGTTTTCTGTAACATTAACAGCAGTGCTGGTATTTAACATAAGAAAGATAAACCCTGGTATGGTATTCTGTTATTCAATGCAAATGCTTTTGCTATTTTATGTAACTGTACTTTTCCTAAATGGAACTGTAGTGGTCAAACCTCATAAGCTCCAGAACACATTTACTGAGCCTCACCCTTACCCTCTTGCCCCTGGGACAAGAGGGTAAGGAAAGTAAGATGAAAAAGTCAAGGATAAAATAACGAATGTGATCTCAGCTAAGAAATGAAAAGCAAAATTCTGGCAAAAACAAAGGGTTTCTTATTATTCACTTTTGGTTATACAGAAGCTAGTAGAATATAAATCCCTGTCTATGCATAGTGATTTGCAGAATGGATGCAGTATGGATGATCTGTACAAAGCCTCTGAGAGTAGCCTCTGATTCCTTTAAATGTGTCAGTCTTGTTCTTCATTTACTTTGACACAGCATTCTGAGAGTTTAATGTATTATAGGCCATGGATACCAATAATACTCCTAACAAAAAAGAATGTGTGTTTTCAGTTTGTAACAGAAAGTAGATAGAGAAGGGAAAACAATAAAAGACAAATTTCAAATTTCTCTTTTCTATTGCTGCATCTCAGTAATGGAGCAGCTTTGAAACTGGAGATGCTTTTAACTCATTGTCAAAGCTAATATTGACATTATTTATCAGTGATATTTACTCAGCTGCTGTATAACTAGGGCCTATATAGCCTGCAACATAAATTTATCTCTTTCTGTCTCCATGTTCTTGACCAAACCTCAAAAGAGGTTGCACAGGAAAGTAACCTCAGATATTTTACATCTTTGTGTTCTGAAAAGTGAGTGGCCTTAATATAATGGGTTGGGAAGGGTTCTTGAATCAGCAATATGGATGGAAAGTTTTGCCAGATTGATTTGGTATATATTTTTGTTTCTGATGTTTCAAGTAAGGTTTCAAGGATGTTGTGGAGGAAAATACCTTTCTATCAGAAAGATGAATATTATGGGGTTTTATTCTCTTCGTAAGAGCAAAAAAACCCCTATTCTTAAGTGGGTGCCCTTAACAGCATACATACATGTGCACTCACATTAGTTCCAATCAAAAAAACAATCATAAGAATGCAAAACTGATCTCTGAAAGCATCCTGTGCTGTTTTGATCTGGCCTCTAATTTTATGGGTATCTCTCATCAGTCAGGCCACAGGCAGGGTTGTGCCTGTGAAGGCAGCTGCTAACTGGTATTTTGTTTCCTCCCACACTGTCCACCCTGTGTCGGCATTCTTTGTGAAGTCAAACCCTGCTCTGATGACTGGGTTATTCAATACATTTTAAACACTAGCTCCAAATCACAGCTGATTCCTCAGTTAAACTTAAATTTGCCTGAGGAAGCTCTTGCAACCCTGGGAACTCTGGTCCTTTCTCTGGTACCATTTTTTTTTTTTTCCCCCAGTAAATTTCAGTTTTTTTGCACATGAGTGTCTTATCTGATATGTCTCTTCTCATGCCTCCTGCTTTTTGCATTCTTGGTCTTTTCCTCCTCTTTTCCCAGGGCTAGCCCCAGTCTGTGTGCTTCACATCAATCTCAATTTTCTATTTAATGGATTCTAATCCCATTTCTCTGTAGTCTCATCTTCTTTCCCCTTTCTCTTTTCTGTATCTGACTGTAGCAATGGCTCACTGAGATCCATGGAGATACAGGACATCTGTTTTAAAATTCCTAAATCTGGCCTGTAGTGTTGCAGGAGACATCTTCCATGGACAACTTCTACCAAAACTGAAGAAATCTCTGCTGAGCAGGAGCAGAATTTATCAAGCCTTTCCTTGGGAAACTTCAAGTCACTCTTCAAAATCTTGGAGACACCAGGAAATTTCTTAGACAAATACATCAAGCAGGGTGATGGTGAGTTAGTTTTTAAAACACGGGCAGAAGAGTTTACCTTGCTTTTTTTGAGGCAGGGAAATCATTATGATATTTCTGCAGAGTACTTAGGATGGAAAATTCCAGTTCAGTCTACAGAAAAGCTTCCAGAGTTATGAGCAAGTAAAACATGAAAGACAGGATCTTAAAATAGGTACTGTTAAGTAATCTTACTAATAGCTGATATTACCAGCCCCACCTATATAAAATATAAGTATTGCTGTTCTAATAGCTTAAATGCACTAAATACCACTAATATAATCTTAGTAATTGCTACCAGAAAGATGTGGCTGCTGTTTTCTTGGCTTTATTGATCTGCCAAAATTATAAAGTGGCAGTACTTTATGTAAGCTTTATTTAAAAGCATAAAAGGAGAGTGATGACAGAATAGTTTTATATACGAATGTGGTAAATATAGCTGTAACTCTGTTCAGCATGCCAAGGACAGAACAAGCCCCTGAAAATGCTATTTATTTCCTAGAATTATGAAAAGTTTGAGAGTTTGGATGGGATTTTGTTCTGGTTTTAAATGGTGTCCCTTAAAGAAGGAACCTATATTTTAGGTCCAGAAACATGGATAAAGTAGCTTACTGACTGGTCCACAGTGAGTTCTGAACATATTAAGATTAGTCTATGATGCAGGCAAAGCAGACCAAGAAATAAGACTTCCTTTTATTTTTTGAGAAGTACAAGCAGGATCTTGAACATTTTCTAATTTTAATAACTTGTTATCCTTAGTCATTTTCTTTTCCTACAATTTGGTTAGCAAAAGACTCAGACCACAGTGTTAAAACACTCAGACATAAGGCTGCAAGAGGAAAATATTTGTGAGTGCTAGCAGTTCTGTTGGTCTTGTGTTGATGAATTTCTTGTAATAAAATTAATAACCTTGAGGAAGGTGTATTTTCATGCTGCCTCTCTGAGTTCATCTTTGTGTCAAAATTCCCTTGTCCCATTTTGCACAGAAGATTTTTAGTTACTGCTATTATATGAACATTGAAAAGAAACGGGTTATTGTTCAGCTGAAGTTCAAAAATTTGTGATGTTAATTTGTTGCTTTTCTTTTGTAGAGGGTGTTGTTCACAGCATAGCTCTTGTTTCATAGAAGTTGTAATTTTTCTTGTATTTTGAACGATGTGTATTGTTTAAGCTTTGCTATCTAAATAAGAGTTTAGACTGTGTAAAAAGAGAATTTGACTGATGAAGAATCTTGATATAGGGTGAAAAATGCACGGAGATATTGGGAAGCCCACTAAAAATGTCAACACCATATACCATCTGTACTTAGGTGTATGCTTATTCTTGTTTTCATTCTTCTGCAGTGAAAAATGTGGTTCAGGGACTTGTAAGAGAGATTACTATTGGAGAACTGAAGAAGAACAAGTGTGTTGAGGAGTGCAGTGCGCAGCTGATTTAATTGGGTGTGGAGAACAGCAAAGCTCCATTTACACCTGTACCAGCCATCGACAGTGGTGGTTGAGCTACCAGGCACAGAGCTCAGCTATGTCATTTTCCCTTCACAGCAGAAACATGCCAAGAAGTTTTTCAGATATTGCCCATGAGAGTCAGACTCCTAGCCCATGCATAACAAGCCTATAATGAAAGGGTTAATGACGGTGGTTCAAAGCACTGCTGCCTTTTCCCCCATTGCAATTTCCTCTGCAGCTCCTGCAAACTTCAAGAAACCTTCCTAAGTGTTCCTGCTAGCAAAACATTATTGAAGAATTTGAGTTTCAGAACAAAACCTGTATAATTCTTTGCAATTTAATTATAGGATTTTTGTGTGAAATCAGCTCCTGTTAGTGTCCTAATCAGTTGTCTTGTGGATCATCTGCTCAAAATGGTACATGCAGATTCAACAAAAATGGGCTTTTCAGGAAATTAGAGAGCCATGGGATAAGAGAACAGTTCCTTTTGTGGAAAAAGTGAGAAAATAGAGGGTGGGAATAAATGGTCAGGTTTTTTTCTAAATGAGAGATTAGATACGTGTTGTAATTGAAAATTGTATCACGTGTTCAGTGTTTTCATACAGTCCATTTACAATATGAAAAGAATAAGCAGAAGTCTAACAGAAGAGCCTAAAGTATTGCAGAAAACAATCATAATTGATAAGCTGAGGGTAGCAATCAGTTTTGGTAAATGCAAAGTAAGACACTTGGAAAATAACATTTATGAACGTGTATAAATGATGGGCTCTAACCTGACATTGCAGGAAATATTTTTGTGTTAATGTACCTGTTTCTCAATAAAATTAGGTCATTGTTCACAGAAGAAAACAACCCAAAAATCAAAAACTAATTGAATGCTAAGAATTATTAGAAAAGAACTTCATAATAAAATATAGAAGGGCCATTATACAACAGAATAAATCTTTGGTGCCCCCACATCTTGTTAACTACAAAAAATTCTGATCTCCTTATCTGAAAAGGCTAAACAGAGCTGAATTTTAAAAAACCCAAACAAACAGTGTTGATAAAAGATGTGGAATGAAGCCTGTGTAAGGCAAGGCTAAATAAGCATTTCACCTTTGAAAAGAGGTGATTGAAGGAGGAGAGTGGTGTATAAGATTGTGGATGTCCTAGAGAAGATGGGGAGTGGGGGATGAGGAAGGAAATAATCACTTTGCTTATTTTTAAATTTTGGTTTTTTTTACAGAAACAGAATAAAAGTATCCAGCAACAACTTTAAAACTTAAATAAGTACTTGTCATGCAATATAGAATCAAACTAATGTCCTTTTATGGGAAGCGGTGATAGCTAAGAGCGTTAGCAGGTTGAAAAAGAATTTGGACAAATTCATAAAGGATCCATGTATTAGTGGCTGCTAGAATTATAGTTTAGATGTGATTCTTGCATTCAATGTACTGAAGCACTAATTGATTATTTTAAGCTCCTTAATCATCTGCTCCTAGCCAGTAGGAACATTTAAATTCAGAGCTAGATGGACTTTAAGTCTGACACAGCTCGATCATGGTTGTGAAGCTCATGGTCTTCCTCTGGGGATGGTAAATCTTGAGGGACAGAGCTCTTTGATGAAGACAGTTTGTAAAGACTTTGTGCATCACTTTATCTTCACTGTCTTTTGATAATTGGAGAGATAAAACATTATGCAAATCATTAGCTAATAAATAATTACTTACTATAATGAGAGAGTGAGAAATGAACATATTTTGATGTTTCTGCTGCAGTTGATCTGTTTAATCAGGTTTTTTATTCTAACAAGTGCAGATACACACTGTCCTGTACTGAAAACTTGTTCTTATAAAGTACTGCATCTTCATGGGAAGCACTCACTCTTTTAGGTGCAATTGCTGTCTTTGTTTGACACTCAAGAATCCTCAGGAAGCTGTTTTGCAGTGGCATTCTACCAGCTCTGTAGTCTCATTTCTATCGGCAGTGAGGAGAAACAGATATTTACTCTGCTTGTGTTCATGTGCTGTAATGATAAACTGAGTACTTTCCCCTGAAACCACCCATGGTGTGATAGGCATTTGAAACTGCAACTAGCCATTGACCAGGTGCTGGAAAGCCTTCAGCAGCTACAAATTTTGAGAGAAAGGAGCAGAAAAGTTTGCGTCAAGGAGCCCCTTGTGCTTTTCAAGAAAAATATTTTCAGGCTTTATGTTTCTATAATTTGGGATGTCTGGAACATCTTTCAACATGTATAGAGATGGTATTACTGGAAATGTTACTGTTGTGTTGTGCTGTTTGGCCTTCCTAAGCATTTTCCTTTTGGATTTAATTTATTTAGTGTATGATCTTCCTCTCTTTGCTTGTATTTTTTTACTCAGATGGACAAAGTAATCTGTGCCTAATTAAACACTGAATTTAAACCTTACTTAAATACTTTCGAAAGCCACCGGTGTGAGTATTTCTATCAAAAAGTGTTACAAAAATAGTCAGGATGCATTAACAAAGTCAGGACACATTTGTGGAAAAGCTTTTTTAGGCTTGTAGGAAGAGATATAAAGGAGGATGCAAGGGACCTAAGTTACGTGGTGCAGCAAACTTCACACAGTACATGGGAAGAAGCAGAATATGACAGTAGGGTCTAGCCCAGGCAGAACTCCCCTCCTAAGCTTGGTCTAGCAGAGAGCACTGGCCTGTATCTGAGCTATTGCCATGCTGCTGCTGCCAGGTTGCATTATCTCAAGCACAGAGCACAGCAGCTGCCTTGCATCCAGCGCAGCAGCTACCAAGGATGGGGGATTTCAGAAAGCCTTCCATCCGTGTGAGGTTAGTGCACATACCTAGAGATGAAGCCTGAAAATCTTCAGCACGGGAGACAGGGAGGGCTTAGTGCTAGCCAGTATAAAGATCTGGGCATCCTGGGAATCTGAACTGCTCTCCAGTGGAGGGTTACCTTGCCCAGAGTCATTGTGAAGGATCCTACAAGTATGAAATTTATCTACGTTTCTGGAAAGAGTCCCTTGCAACTTCTCACCCAGGATACAGGGTGGAAATAGGGCAGCAGCAGCTTCTGTCAGTGGTTAAAGACCCCAAATGGGGATGAACAACCCTACTTCATGCAGGAGTATGTGGCCAAAGAGCATGGCATTAAGGCTTGTGAGCAGTGCTTATGGTGCCAAAAAGAGAGTCAAGCTTGTTTGGATACTTAACCAAGTCTAAAAAGCTTAACTGGAAAGCATAAAGGCAGCAAACCTGATGCATCTGAATTTCACATACAGCAGCCATGGGAATCCATTTTGGGTTAGCAGATAAATTTTCTATGCAGCAAGTCATAAGGTATGGACTGAAGTTTTCATGGATTCAGGAAATTCATTGCTGGATCTTTCTAAAACATTTTCAGATGAAAAACAATAACCTCAAGTATAAGCTAGAAAATCTTAATTTCTAAGCATTTAGAAAATGAATTCTCTATCTAGAAATCTTAAAATGTGGTTAATTTAGTAGAAGAGAACCCCTTGGGATATCCATGTTAAATGCATTAGCCCCCCCTTAATGAAGATCTCTGCCTAAACTGTTAAACGTAGCAATGCTTCCATCTGGGAAGTACCGGACTCTGGCTTGTATTGAAAACATTCTCCTCATATTAACACCATCCTTTTAATTGCAAGATCTTAATGCGCTTTTGCAAACTGCACCTATGCTCTAGGAAGCTACAGAAAGCCCCAGAGAATAATGCAAGAGCTTTTTTGTATAATCCCCATGGACTGGAGATTGCTCCATTTTCGTTCAGGTTTCTACAGCTCTTTGTCTATGACTTGGCTGTTGAGACCATGGTGCCTCACAGTTAGCATAAGCCACTGCTGTTGCATCTGCTGAACTTGCAATTCAAGAGCTCAGGACAAGATTCAGAGACATTCACGTCGGTGTAACTTGAGGATTGGGCAAGGTTTAAACTCCTAAATTACAGGGAGCTCTGTAACTGAATCCCAAGCATAGCCTTCCACTGACACTAGAGGTTGCATGTATGTGTGTGCAGATTTAGAAAGGCGAGTGAGAGCATCTAGGCCCTTTTGCAGATAGGGATGAAACAGATACTTCTAGAAGCATCTCTGTTTATACCTGCGTCTATTGGTGGCCTTAGCAATAAGCATGGGAGAGTGGAAGAGAATTTGCTTCCACCTTTGTCATAGCCCCGCGGTCAGAACATGTGCTGAGAGAACAAAACACCTGCTTTAATTTGCCTTGAACTCTGGGTAATAAAAATGGAGGAATTTGCATGTGGAAAAACAGTCAAAG
This sequence comes from Regulus satrapa, assembly GCA_013396955.1. NCBI lineage: Eukaryota > Metazoa > Chordata > Aves > Passeriformes > Regulidae > Regulus > Regulus satrapa. The sequence continues at coordinate 83,695 of VWZN01017765.1, read as the reverse complement.
TGCAGCGAGGAAGAGAGAGAGTGAGATAAAGTGAACAAACAACTGACCTTCTGCCCTATTGCTTAAATATTTCACAGGTAGAAAACACCCTCTTGCAAAGTCATCTTCTGTTTTTTAGCTGATGGTTTACTGCAAAATAAATGTAAAATTTAATATTTCTCAAGGCTTGTGATTGTTCCTTGAATCAGATATAAGCACTTATCAATGCAGGGTGCAGCCAGTCTCAATGGCAAATGAAGGACAGCAGGAAACTGCTGCATTGGCACCAAAATATCTAGGATTCATTGCAATAGAAACTGAACCCAAAGAAAATCCATGTAATTTATGTATTTCAGGCTCATAGTTAGTTAATAAGACCTCTAAAGAAAGAGGAAAAATAAATTGTGCTCTGTAAATTACGAGATCTGTAGACTTCTGTGAAAGTTGGTAGCAGATTTTTTTTGGTGTCTTTAACAATGCTGACTATGCATTTTGAAGTGTTAAAGAATTTGGAATAAACTGCAAAAAATGAGCATACATTAACTGGATTTGCATCCTTCCTGTGTGTGTCTTCAGATGTGTTTAGAAAAGATTTGGAGAATGCAGAGAAATAGAGTCCTACTCCAACTCCATGCAGGCTGGAAAGGCATCCATCCTTCCTGTGTACTGTATTGATTTGCACCAAGTAGTTTGCTAGAATCTCTCAGAATCAGTGAGGTGGTTTCCAAGCTGAGCAGTGGCAGCTCTATTTGAGGGGTCACATTACCATGGGAATGTGTCTTGTTGTGACATATCTTGTGCAGTTGAGTGGTTTTGTTTGTTTTGTCCTTGAAAGATGCATGCCAGTAATTTTGAACGTGAAAATGATGTATTTCTGTTCCTGTTTACGTGAAAATGCACTCAGTTCTAAGGACTCCCGGGTAAGATTGCCAAGGATTTTCATTTGACACTGGGTTTACACATTTGTATGTTTTTTGATCAGTGCAAAAAATTCTGAGTGCTGAATAACACTTTTCTAATGATCCTTGGTCTCTCCTATACCAACACACAGTCACTATCACTGTGATCTGAACAATATTTTAAAATGTCTAAGTGTGAGGGTTTAAGCTTGACTTGCAGTTGGCAAAAGGAAATATAATTATAACTCTTGCTCTACCTAGTCTGCATCTCCAATTAACTTCTTAAGATATTTGACTGTCAATTTCTTGATATTCCAGCCTTTTTTTGGTTCCTCTGTTGATTGATTTGAAGACTACTATTCCCACTTGCAGGTCTATTATTTATATATACTTTGATAAATCAAAATAAAATAATTGCACTCATAAGACCAAATGGGAGACATTTGCATTCATTCTGAGGTGGTAGAATCATGCATTCAGAAAAGAACCAACTTCCTGTGAAATCAAAAGCATCACCAGTAAGGGCAATCACCAGTAAGTAAGCATGTAAAAGTGAACATAACCAGCTGGTTATTTGCTTCAGTGAATCTGTAGAAATGAAGTGGAAAAAGATCTAACTTTAGAGAAGATAATAGGGAAGTTGAATTAGTTTTCTCTCCTCAAGGCAAGGTACAAACCTTGAACTGCTGCCTGCAGTAATTTAAGGCTTCCATCAATACACAGACCAACCTGCTGCCTTTTGTGATGAAATTCTGCCTTCAGTATCTTTCTGCTCCTATCTGGTTTGTGTAGAGAATAAATAATTTTCTATGAAAAGTGGGACTGATTCTGGCCTAAAGTATGACACTTCTGACTCCTGTTTTGCATGCAGCAAATATAATAAATTTTGTCCAATTTATACTGGTGATTATTATAAATTACTGCAACTAAGAACTGCAGATCCCATTAAAAATGAAGTTTTTGAAAGAGTGGACTATCATGCAATATGTTTTAAATTTATAGCATGGCTGCTCTGTTCAATAAGGTACAGATTATGAATTATAAATTAATAATGGGATTATAACATTCAGTTAAAAGGTTCTTTTTCTAATTATATGCAACTTGTCATCCAAAAAGACTATGATAGCTCATCTGTGTGTGACAGCAACATTTCTGCTGCTCAGTACAGAAAATAAGCTGACCCTCCCCCTTCATTTTAATGTGTTATGACTTAAGTGTTCCTCTCTCTTTTCCACTGACTGAAGGACAAAAAAAAATTGTTGAGATTTATAGACCTGATTTTACCTCTGGTATGAAAATAGCTCTTGAAGATACTGTACCTGAAAATAGGCTGAAATAGGCTGTCCCTATTGTTTAGTTCAAATCCTCAACCAAGGCAAAGGGAAATGAGATCTGCATTATGTTCCCAGTTCTGCTGACTCTATTTCTGTCTGACTCTTGTTCTGTCTCTATGCATCTACAAAATGGCACACTATAAGCTGAAAGAAACAGAGCAATTTTAATCATGGTTTTGAGAAACACCGACATTCAGTACTTCTGTTTAGTTTGTCATGTCAAGTGACCATCTCTGGGGATAAAACAGAAAAAAAGGGGAGGAATAGAGATGGAAAAAGGATGGTGGTCGTCTTATCTCCAGGGACATATTTTGGAGGTCTCAAAGAATACCAAGGAGTGAAGATAAACAGCTGATAAAAATCATTTGTTAAAATAAACTTGCAGATGCAGCAGAAATACCAAAGAGAGGATGAGAAGGGAAAGTTGAGTGTCAGGAATAATTTTTGTCACTGCATGTCATAGTCTCAAATGTTAGACATGGGCCAATTGCTAACCTCCTGGTGGGTAGTGGGAGAACCCAACTATTTTCCCAAGCTTTTTCTTAGGAAAAAGACTGAGTGATAGTTACTGGGTTCAAAAGGTGGGATTCTTTTTTAAGAAGGGTTAGGGCCAGGGTTCTGGGAAGGTTTTTTGTTTTGACCATTGGTTTAGCTGGAATTTTGTGTGTAACTTTAAATGATCACTATATTTTCTCTAGATCTTTGGAGAGGCACATTTTAAAATATAAAGAAATAAATAGAATAAATAATAGAATACATATTAAATTCTTCAACTGAAGGCTTTTTTTAGAGAAACCGCTTAACCTATTTTGGTCTGGATTGGGTTAAAGTGATTAAGGGTTAAAGTCAGTTGTAATATTATTTTTGTGTTTGATTGGCTGTTTTTAAGATACTAATTCTCTTTATGTCTGTTATGGCTGCCTTGTGTTTGAAATTTTGGGTTGATAGTTGATTTCTTATAGGCATTCCTATTGTTATGCCACCCCTGGCTATGTGCCAAGAGCTATTTGTCCACTTTGAAACATGCCATTTTGTTCCCATTGATCCACTCCTTTGTGTTTCAGTGTGTCCCCTGTGTCACCTCTGTGATGTGGGTGCATCCATCAGTTTCGTGTCATGTGCAACTCATGACACTGCTTCCTCATAGATAAGATTTTCCATGCTAAACTCCTGAATATGACATCAGGATATTCAGATACCAGAGCTGTGTTCACAACATCAGGATCAGGACTCAAATAGAACAAAATAAACCTGGCTTTGCTGACAGTTACAAAAATGAATTTGTATGAATTTGTGTCTTTTATGTATTTCCCCCACAACTTCTCAAAGTCTTTCAGGTGCTGTTAGTAGTACTTTGTTTCCAGTTAAACACATACTTTTATCTGGTAGCAGTTCTACCCCATTTACTTTTGACTGTGTTTTTTCTATGCTTCAGAACTGCTGCTCCAAATGCAGGCAGACATCATTACAAGAGTCACATATTTTAACCAGAACTTTGAGTAAGAGCATCCTTAGTGTGTCTAAGGTATCCTTGCTTCAGATATCCTGACACTGTGTGCCCATCCCTGGGAAATTCATTTGAGTGAACAGTTTTAAGGATTGCGTGTGAGGACTTTGGGACAGATCTGAAACGTTTGTGGCTCAGATGGGGCAATTAAGTGCAGTCCAGGCTGCATGCAGCTATCTTTAAACCTGTTACTGGTGAAGGAGATGCAAACCCTGCATAATCTTTTCCTGAATAAGCTGTCTCAGGAAGCTTTTTGTGGGCTATTGTGGGTTTTGCTTTTCTGTGTGTGTTTGGTGTCTTTTTTCAAAGACTAATGCATCTTTGTCTAAATCCATCACATTGAAATTTCAAGGGCAAATAACTCTATGTGCTTTCCTCCTAATTCTCTCTTCAATTTTGACAAGCCAGAGTAATGTTTGTCACCTCAGTACACTATTTTTCTCTTGTCTAAAAATTACCCTGTTTTCTAGAAAATCAGCGAGGACAAGCATGGTAGTATTTGGGAAATGTAAAAGGTAGGGAGTAGTATATCATCAGTCAACTAAGTAACATCCACAAAAGAAAAAAAAAAAAAAAATCACAAATGTGCCTAATGCACTAGTTTGCTGAAAAAAGATCAATTTTTTTAAAATGTGGAGATGGAGGGATGTTTGTTTTGATTTTGAGGTTTTGTTTTTACTTTGGTTGGTTGGTTGGTTGGGAGTTTTTTGTTTGGTTTTGGTGTTTTTACACCTGTAACTTACTGGCACTGCTGATGTAATTTAGGCTCTGATTCAGCAAAGCACTTAACCATGCTACTTAGTCCTATTGACTTTATTGAGAAGTAATTACATGTTCCAACAAAGCACACACAGAAGTGCTTGCCTGAATCAAGGTTTTAGACGACATAATGAGAACCTGATAGGGAAGGAGGGGGAAACTGAATAAATGCTGAAAATCAAGCCCATACTTTCCAAAAATAAAAAGTAGGAACTCATTTGTGGTAGCGCTTTCCCTATGTTGTGGCACACATTGATCTCATTGCTATACAAAAATAAAAAAATATAATTCTAATCAGTGTATCCATGTTATTTCCCATGAAGTCCGCATTTTGATTGTTAGACTGTAGCTGTACATAGTGATTCAGCTTCAAATGATACTGGCTCTTTCTTCCTTTAGCATTTTTTCCTCCTTTTTCCATGTTCCATCTCGTTGCTTTATTTTTTATTTTCGAATGAAGATGGTATTCCTATCCTGTACTTGAATGTACTGCCATTTTGATTATGTTTGTCAGTGTTACTGTTGATGTGAGCTGTATTAAAATAGCAATTTGAAGTAACACTGGCACCAGACAGTCACTGCTCATTAATATCATCTCCAGAAAAATCTCACAACAGATCTACTACCTGCTTTATAGTCCCCAAATAGTTGTGTGGTACAGACTGTCCACACAGTGCCACTGTGGCTTCCAGTCACTCCTGTGACATTACACTGAGTCTGATTTCATCTCCTTGAGGAGGCTTTATTACTGAGCATGAAGCCAATCCTGCTCGCTTTGTATCCCTGCTGGCATTAATGGTCCTTCTCACACAACAGATTTGGCTAGAGGGATGTAAGGATAACAGTATTGTTTTCCTCTTAGTTCTTACGGAAAGATGCTGCTTGAGATATTGTGGTGGAATTTGCGCAGGTGATGTTTTTGGTGGGGCAAGAACTTGTTTTTTGATTGCTTTGGGGCTTTTATGGAGTTGATTTTTTTGTTTGTTTTGTTGGGTATTTTTGCGGGGGAGGTTTTCGGTGGGTTTTTTTGGGTTTTTTTTTTGTTTTGCTTTGTTAAAGATGCAACTAAATCTGCTGTTAATAAATCAACAAGGGAAAAGTATTTCTTTGGTGTGTGTCTGTCTGTGTAGATGGTGCAGCATACTGTGAGTTAACAGCCAAGCTGACTCTTCTACTGTGAATTTAAAAACGCTGTTTGGGCCAATGGGATTAGTAGGGTCTCGAAATGTCACCAAGTTCAGTGGAAGAATTCACTCCAATCCCCATCTACCTGTTTACTAGGGTGAACCTGAGTAGCCAGATAAGTAAGGCTACTGCGTGGATTTAGGTAGCTTTGGAATTATAAAATACTCTTGAAGGAGTCATTCCTAATCAGTGATGTTGTCTGTTAGGCCACCCTGCTGCAATAGACACAGTCTTCCTCCAAGCCTAAAGAGAAAACCAGGTCACATCCTGCTCCTGTCGTCCCAGCTCTTTAGCACAGAAATAATTTGTGTCACCCAGGGAGGGCAGACGTGCCCATCAAGGCGGGCCCTGGCCCCGCAGTCCCTCTTGGGGAGCTGTGAGGGGCTGCTCTCCCTGGCCCTGCTGCTGGTGGGAGGTGCTGGGGCAGCAGGAGGCACTGGGAGCTGTCCCAGTCCCTGCCAGGTGTGTAGCTCAGAGGGAGCCTGGCCCAGCAGCGAGCTTGGGGTGTGGCACCTGCTGCGCTGCCGGCTGCTCCCGGGGCAAGGGCCAGAGTCTGGACTGCTCTTTGCTTCTCCTGTCAATCTGCAGCTCTTATAACACCCTGCATGTGCTTTGTAGTCCTCTACAATATCTTTTGAAGTCTTCCAGTACTTGCATTTTTTTTCCTCAGAGAGAGGGGAACAGTTACGGGGAGTGTGACAGCCACCAGCAATCCTTTTCTGTTAGTGCAGCAAGGACATCTTCATCTCACGGTGCTGCAGTCATTTTTCTCAATGAAAAACTCCTGGCTTGGTCTTGCAGGGTATACCATTCTCCCCTGTAGAGTGCTGGAAGCACTGGAGTCGAGCTTGATTTTTCCTTGAGGAAAATGATAAGGGAGTAAAGCTGAAAATGTGGGATTCATTGATTTAATTGGTGGAATGGGAAAAAAACCCTTCAAGTCTCTTCTTTTGTTTTTAGAAGGGTGTTTGCTTGGTTTTTAAGGATAAAACACCTTGGGAGAAAATAAAACTAACTTCAAGGGTTTTTAGGAAATCTGGGGCTTGGCTGCCTTCCTCACAAGCTTCCAGGACTGAGCTATGTCCCACTTTGCTCAGCTGGGCTGGAATTTGTGGGAACCTGTGGGCAACTTCATGAAACTGCGGGTATTTTTCAGCAGAGATTTAAGACATAAATAAATCTCAGTGACATTGAAAGAATGACTCTATCAGTGTAGTTGGACAATCATGCAGGGCCATCTGTGCTGGGCTTTACATCCTTAGGCAATGCGAGCATGATGGGGGAGAACAGGGACCGGGCACAGGGTGTCTGTGCCCTTGTGCAGTGATGGTCTCTCTCCTTTCATGCTCTCTTCAACCTGAAGCTGCTTGTATCACTTCCAGCAAGACAGTGAACAAACAACTCCGCAAGTTATTTTACTTCGTTCCACCAGAAAACGTTTTGTTTAATGAAGGGTGGTGCTGTGCTCAGCTTCTGTGTGATGTTCAGCACAGTGCAGACATTGCTAAATGGGCACTGGCTTGTGTTTCTTGATTTCTTCCCTGATATTCATGGCTCTGCATAGGTAAACATTACTGAGGGCTTTCTATCGTTAAAAACTTCTTAATACAAGGATGGTGGCTCTTGATCATATTTTCAAAGCTGTTAAACATATTATATCTTAGATATTAGTGACATGTGAAAATAAAGAAGGGACATGTTAGTAAGCGTGTGTGAAGCATCATTCTTCTGATTTTATCAGTCCAGTTTATAATGTTACTGTTTGGGGTTTTTTATAGTTGGTGCACAGCTTGAGTCTTTATCTTGATGGGTGTTTGCTGTAGTGTGTGAGAGTTTTGGGTTTTCCCTTTCTGTCAGATACTGTCGCCTGCTGCTGCAATAGATCAGGCAGCTGGTGCCCTTCCCTGACTGCTCTGGCTGACATTCCTGAAAGTTGAATTAGGGACAGTGTTATTTACTCTATCTTTTGCTGCACTGAGAGAATAAATTCCAGAGTCTCTACCATGCATGTTGTCTTCACACACTGGAAAAAGAGACTGTGTCCTTCTGGGACAGATTCTTTACCATTGATGGGAAATTAATGATAGCAAGTAAACTATTGCTTGCTAGGATTAACTCAAATGATCAAAGCCTGAATATTGTTTGGTCGCATATTTCTAGTCTGCTGTGAGCCTCTGGATAAGCAAGGATCATTTCAAGATCAAGAGATCCTTTCACAAGGGAAAAATGGTATCGTGTTTCACTGCAAAGTACTCTGCTACCTATTGATAAGAACTACTATTTCAGAATCCTTTTTAAATTTTTTGCTTACAGTTCTGTATTTAAGCTCTGTGATTTGAGGAGAAAATGGAAAACAAACTCTATCCTTGTACACCATTATTTCCTCAGCAATTTAGAATCAAAATCTTTTAATGCCAAATGGTAAACTCCAGCCCTTGCTGTGTTTTTGCCTATGCAAACTTCCCACTTAGTTAAGTGAAGTTTTTTGTAACTGCTGACAAGGTCTGATGTTTTTTAAAATGCTCATATGAGAGCTGAGGCTGCTGCAGTGCCCATCAGCGGGAGCAGAATCACATCTACTAACAAGGCAAAAATAAACCTCTTTTTAATGAGTTGCACAAAGGCCTGGTCTCTTCACCCTCTGAAGTAGTCTATTTTAGAATGGCTGTTGGCATTGTCGGGAGGGTACAGCACAGGAGACTTATATGGTTAAATTTTATAGTAGTCTAATAATGAAAAAAGCATGTGTAAGGCCTCTTGGCAAACAGTCCATAGTCGTGGCAGTATTCCTACAAATAAAGCTGCAAAAGTGGAGAGAGAGAGAGAGAGAGAGAGAGAGATAATTAATGGGGACCTGCTTTATTTGCCAGGAGAGATTATTCTTATGCAGGGAGCAAAGGGTATGTGCCTGAGAAAAATGTAGGGAAAGTAGACTTGTTTTGTGGTGCCCTAAAATGCAGTTTAATGAAAATGAGAAAATAATGGGAGGAAAGTCACTTGTGTAGTCTCTGGCCAGCTTCCCAAATATGAGTGGAGATGCACTGGCCGCGGGCTCTGCTTCCAGCACAACTCACAGAAAGCTTGTTGTTCTTGCACACATTTTCTCTATTTTCAGACACATGCTATTTGAAACCCCGTTTTCTCTTTTGCTCTTTGCTCCTTTCTTGCTCTCAGCTGGTGGTGAATTTCCACCTCAGAATGTTATTTCTTGAAATGTTTTCTCTTTGCAGAGCTGTATCTGTTGTTTTCCATTCTCCCTGGGGGGACAGTAGGAGTCTGATGAAGCTTGAAGGTACCTGGAGTTATCTCTGATTTCCTGCTCCTCAGGCAAACCTTGGCAGGGCTTGCCTTAGCTGCAGAGATCCAGCTCTCAGCTGCATCCCAAGCAAGGAAATCATGCCAAGCTTCATTTTATTTATCATAGCTTCAAAAGGTTTGATTCCTTGATCTGGTGTACTAAATTCAGGTTGTCTGTGTGACCTCCCCTTCTATGTTTTTCCCTTTTTCACTTGTCCTTCCTGGACATTTACACAAAGGGGAAGGGACAGAATAAATACATATTATTGTAGATTAATTCTCTGATCCCTCTTCCCCCCATACTGTGTGGGGAAGTATAGACTGCATACTATATAGTCATTATCCAAGAGTTTTCTCAGGGAAAGTGTTCTTATTTTTCAATGGACTTTGCTTTCTGGAAAGCTATTTCAGGTGATTCCTGGCTTCTCCTCATTCAGAATTTGATCTACCTCTGTCTTTTCCAAAGAATATAACTGCTATCTGGAATCAAAAATATGTTATTAATAAACATATTTCAGGGCATTAATGATGGAAATAGTGCAAACCTGTTTGGTTTTCCCTGCTCCATGGTTAACTGTTCTTTAATATCAAGGTTTTCAAGAGATTTATTACTGAGACTTCAAATTCACTTTATATCTCCTTTGCATGTATTGTTCAAGACAAAAGTTATTAATCTTTTGCTTTAGCAATAGAGAACTGCCTCCTAATGTTATTACCTGGATAATTGTACTGCATTAATGGTTATTGGTTCAAGGAGAAATAGCTGTGAAAATATTATGAAATATCATTGATAAATGGAAGAAGTAAAATTTTGCCTGGCATTTCGCTTGCTGGGCTTCTATTCAAATTTCTGAAGTTTAAAAAAAAATCATAAAGAAAAGATGCAAGGTTTTGATGAAAATAATAATAATAAAAGAAGAAATAAACCTGACGGAAACTATAGGAAAGAGTTTTGTAAAAAATATTCTGTTAGATTTTTTTGTTTGTGTGGGGTGAACTGTGCTGTTGTTGAAGAATTGAGCTCTTCAAGTGGCAGAGCCACAGAAGACACATCTATGATAGCTCACAATTCTTGCTCCATCCCCACATGAAACTTTAATGACAGGCAAAGTGTTAAATATGAGCTTAAGTAGTCTTAAATATACATATATCTCTATCTTGTACCATAAGATCCGGGATGTGGAAGACCTGCTCAGTCACCTCAGCAACTCAACTACCATCAGAGCATTGTTTCCTTGAGATCTGGTCTCAGAAGGTTTTCTGGCTCTGTTTTCTGGGCAACGTGATCTCACTCCCAACTACTGAGGCAGCATGATTCTACTTAATGTAGATGAACAGTAGAAAAAATCTGTTTTTACTGAGTATATGCTTGCACATGTAGGGATTTTCTAATTCTGTTTCCTCTGACGATGTATGTTCCCATGCCTGTGAATTACTTTGCAAATGAGGCTCTCCTGGGTTTTATGTACATTTCTTTGTAAGGGATTTGTGTTAGTTCTTTGAAGGACCCAATAGACAGTGCCCTGGGTCCACTCTGATCCCAGAAAAGGTATTCTAGGAATCAAGATCAAAAGGCTAATGGAAGATATCCAAGAATTGTGTAACTCAGGGATGAGAAAGTCTTTATTTAAGGCAATTTATATGATTTATATTAAGAACACAACTTGACCCCAAAGTGGTTTTATCAAGATATCTGGGACTTTGCTTTTAAAAACAGTTACAGCAGATTTCAGCTTAACTGTGGAGCCATTCTCACTTTATTCTATTTCTGTACACGTTAACAGAGATGTGGAAAGGTTGTTTGGTATTGCCACTGTTTTGTTTAGGTTTTTGTCATGGTTTTCTGCATTGTGCCATATCGACCTGCTGTTCAAAGTTTTCAACTTAAGTTTTGGTCAGATATAGTTATGCCAAGGTGCAAATCTGTACAAGACCAAATTTTCTTTTTATATCCTCAATCTGGGTCATTACACTTATTTGTTCTAGATATTCCTAGGAGGGCTTACAGTTTACCATACTCTGTGTTTTTGTTTATGGGTTCAAAACTATTGAAAACTAATATATGGTCTAGAGAGGACTGGGTCACATGCCTGTCAGAAGGCATTCAGTCTGAACATCACTCTTAACCATAAAATTGAATTATAATAATAATTCCCTAACCTAAAAGTAAAACAAAATTTCCAAATATTTGCAGTCTGTATAAGCACTAAGATAACAAAGGACATAAATGCCTTAATGAATAGATGCAAATTGAATGAGAACATTTACTTGTGCTTTGTTTTATATTTGTTTAATTAAAAGTCCAAAGGAACTTCAAAGTCTATGAGACAGTAATGGCCCTCTTGCTGAGTCTAGTCTCAAAATCTCCAGGATCTTTTTAGGCCGCCTGATGAATAATCTGATGTAGAGATTAAAGTTCTCTATCCCAAAAGCTTCTTTTTTGGTTTTAGTTTTGAAGGTTCTGTGTCTTTACTTCACTGTGGTAACGACTCTGTGTTTTGTCATAGCATTGAAGTATTACTGAACTGAGTGCAGCACTTAATGGTATTCTTAGCAGAGATTCTGTAAGAAATGTCTTAGGTGAGTTGCATGAATTCCAATTAACTCACTTTCTGCTTCTGCAGACACCGAGGAAAATAATAGGACCCCATTTCCTATGCTTTGATATTTGATAGTCATTGTACTGGACACTTCGGAGAGCTGATTTAGTAAGCCATGTTAAGCAGTCGCATCATAGCATATGAGTCATTTGAATTCCTACTGTACATAAGCTTGCTATCTTAGGGAAATGCTAGACATATGTTTGGCAAACGTCATTAATTTTTCGAAATATTTGCATGACAAAGTGAATAATGAATTGTCTCTTTCTGAGTTAGCATTTACTGTTCTTTGGTATGTTCCCCCAGTTTGGCTTGTGTGTTTTGTGGGATGTCTTTGTTCTTGGTCATATGCTAACATTGCCATAGCTGCTACTATTATTATTTCAACTGCGGGCCACAGCTGAGATCATCAGTATACTTGGTGCTCTGCTCGTGACAGAAAATGTCAGCAAGTCTTTAGTTCATTGAAGGCAGAAGTTATACTCAAAGAGATGAGAGGAAATAGTGTATGTTTCACTGGTAGAGCTGAAACTGAAGTAAAGAGCATAAAATGATGCAGAAAGGTTCTGTTTTCTGGGCCCCCTCAAAGAGAAAGAGCCTTTGTATTAATGTTTTATGTATCAGGTGTTTTTAATGGATGACAGATCCTTAGTCCTTGCATTCTCAAGGATTTATAAAGGAAACTTTTCACCAAAAAGTACCCCACCAAAACACAACAACCTAATGCTAATGGGTATTTTTGTGGCTCAATGTTCCTTGGTTTTAGTTGAAGTGATGAAATGAAGAGCAAGATCAAATTTTAAAAAGAAAACAAGAAATACATCAAATATTATTTTGTTTTTGAATTTGGCTGTTTACAGGAAGAAATTCAGTTGGAACTCCAAGGTGTTTCTGCATTCTGTGCTGCACAGAGAAAAGATGCTGGTTTGAAATAAGGTCTAATTTCACCTTAACTTTTTTACTGGTACTTGCTTTTTAGGTACAATTCTATGACTTGTGGTGTGTTTTTCCTTTGGCACTTTTCTATGATTGCTTTGTTTTTGTCTGTGTGTGTTCATGCTGTGTGTAGTTTTCTAGCAAGCAGTGAAACAAAGTCATTTGTAACTGTAAAAGATAAAAGATGCCACAACAGCTTACTCAGGACCTAAGGCAGTCAATGATAGATATTTGGAAAAGAACATACAAGGGAAATGGTTATAAAAAAAAAAAAAAACAAAACTGAAATCCAGACAGCAAAACTCAGAACTCAAAGGTACTTCCATATGAAGAATGAAAATGCAAAAGTAAATAAATTAATTAGGCCAAGCGGAAAGTATAAATTCTGCAAATGGAGCAGGGTACTAAGTGCAAGTCAGCTGAAGCAGAGGTGTGGTGGAATCAGTGGATATCAGGAGAAGGAAGACACATTTTGTTTAGTACCAGGTACTTGAAAGAGTGATAAGATTTTAAGGGTGAAAGTGAGTGTTTCCAGGCCATGTACTCATCATATACATTGGCTGAAATAAGGCAATTTAAAAAAAAAAAGGTGTTTGTACATCTATATATAACTTTATCTCGACAACCTTTTTCTGGACAATAGGCCAGAGAATGAAGCTGGCCGGTTGGTTCTGATAAGTATTCTAAAGCTCAAAAAGGAAGACAATAATTTTTATTTCCCTATTCTAGAAATATCACTTTCTTCCTCAGTGACTAGAAGAAGATAGGTGTTACCTTTTATGCTGATGAATAATGGTAGATAAGGCTTAAACATGGGGCTAGATATCTCCAGATCTACTGACTTTTAAATTTGCTTTAGTATATTTCTTTTATTGTGAAAACTTAGCCTTAGGAGAGTGGCAGTATCAGTTTGACAAGCTATTGTGCAAAACACTTTCAGGATAACATGAAAACAGGAGGTTACCAAAGGTTTTCCAAGCTGCAGCAAAAAATTGTAACAGCTAAGAGAGGAATGGTTTAAGAAAAAGCTCACAGGAAGAGTTTCCTTTAATAGTGGGATGATAGGAGCAATTGTTACTTTGGCATACTTTATTATCAGGAGACTTTATGAGGAAATGTCCTGTGGCATTTCTATTTCTATCCCGATTTTGCCCCTGTTTTGAAGGGAATGGGAATAAAGAACAAGAGAAGTGATTCTTCTCACCTTCTGAATTCCCAATGCCTGCCCCTGTTGAGACTTAATTTGTACAGGACAAAACTCTCTTGACTTAGCCACCAGAAAGGACGTCTTCAAATCAGTTCATGCTCTCAATTAACCTAATCGGTAGAGTCTGTAGTAGAATTCAACTTTTGTAAAGTGACTAAGATATTTCTTTCATAACTACAGAAGAATAAGACAGAGAAAATATTTTTTCTTGACAAGTGTTTATGGGGCCACTTCAGTATTTGCATCTCTCCAGATTAAATAGAGAAGGAAAGGGATATTTTCACAAAATAAAAAGAGTAGGATCTTGTGTTCAGATGGAGTCAATTCTACATGATCAGTGGGCAAAGTTTTCAGGTTTGGTGCTGTAGAATGGATTAACCCCACCAAGGTGCAGGGTTTCTTTCATGTGGACTACACAGCCCCATTCAGGTCATCTCTGATCAGGTGTTTGCAAGAATGGCTCCTCTCCAGACAGGTGTGGGTGTGTTCACACAGGGCTCTGGAGCTCTGAGCCCTCCTGCGGCCTGGATAGCACTGCAGGTCTCACGTTGTCTCTTCCACGACTCTCTGAGGTTTGGAGAATCCAAAGCTTTGTTCAAACTTACCAATTGTCAAGAATAGTTAGCTCCGTCAGTGAAATGAGTGGTTAAAGCCATCAGTTTCTCCAGAGACCATTTGCACCAACTCTGCCAGTGTATCTAATACAGAGACTGCCAGAGTGTAGTGTCCTGTTTCAAACAAGCCTAAAGGTTGTGGTAGCAGAGATAATGGCTTTGGAGACTCATGCTTGATGGCACAGTGGAGATGCTCTGCCTCTTACAAACCAACATGTTCAAAGGGAGCTTATGTTATCTTTAGCACACAGCATAGAGTCATAGAATAATTTGGGAAGAGATATTTAAAGGTCCATTTCTCAGTGCCCTTCTTCCTAATGACAGAAAATAATTATTTCAAAGGAATATTGGTTTATTTAAAATTAAAGATATTCACAAATTTGTGCTTATTTTTGTTATTATAACTTCCTTTACTTCTGGTGCTTTATTGACTATGGTGGAGTTTGGGATTTTTTTGTTTTGTTTTGTTTGTTGTGTTTTGTTGAGGTTTTTGTTTGTTTGTACTTATGGGATTTTTTTTTGTTTTGTTTTGTTTTAGTTTGGTTTGGTTTTGGTACCCTCTATCCCCCCCAGATATGTCATAGGAAAATTGGTGCAGTTTAAATGCACTTGTTTTGTAAATCGGGTTGATCAAATGCAGAAATACATAGTGGAGAAGGCAGACACTTTAAAGACAGTTTATTTTGGGGAACTTGACATTTTCACTATGGAGGAGGTGTATCCTGAAACAGTTACAGAATTAAACACGAGGGTAAATGTAGAGTAATTTTTTCAGTGCAGTGATATTCAGTATAAGTAGTGGGGATCTGTTTCTCTTTTAAAGGCTTCATCAATCTCAAAAGATTTATGAACTCAAATGCAGTCACCCTGGTGACAAAAGTAGGTGAAATACAAGGGTAGCTGAAGGATAACCGATTTTTTTTTTTTTTCTGCTTACAAGGTAACATTTTTAACCAAAACGAGAAATAGTTTTTGTTTGTTTGGTTGTTTGTTTGTTTGGGTTTTTTTAATCATAAAATCAATTAGCTATGAAGCCTAAATCTACGGCCATCGGTATGGCCAAAAGAACACGACCAGGCGCTGCAGAGGAGGCGTGAGCAGCCCTTGCCCAAAATAAAGGATATTTGATGCCATCTAGTGGCACTGCGGAAAGGCAGCGGCAGCTTTGGCAGAGCCAGAACCTTTTATTTGCAGGTGGACGTTGTGCCCTTAAACCTCCGGCCCGTCACTAACGTGGATGAGGAACTCTTAAACGTAACAGAGCTATTCAGGAAACTCCACAGCTTAATTTCCTAAATGCTCTTATTGAATACACACGAATTCGGTAGTTTTTTGGGTGTTTTTTTTTTTTTTTCTTTTTTTCTCCAGTATTTTCACCTTCTTGACTCTTCCCCAGGCCTGCTGCAAGTAGTGATACTTCTAATTTAGACTGTGGTTTAGACTCCTAGAAAACCTGCCAAATTTCTAGGTTTAAGAATTACATGTAATATCAGAAGGTGAAAGTACCAAGCAATTTTAAGTCAGGGAATGACTTCTTTAAGCCTAATCGCACTTGCTGGAAGATTAAATCTATTACATTTAAATGAATTAGACTAATTAAGTATTAATAACATATAATTGCGTTTTCCAGGATAAAATATTAATATAATAGTCAAAGAGGGTGACATTTCCAATTTTATCTATGTGATAGAATGCTATGAGCCTATTGACAATCTCTGTTCATAAATCAT
The DNA here is from genome assembly GCA_013396955.1 of Regulus satrapa. Classification (NCBI taxonomy): domain Eukaryota; kingdom Metazoa; phylum Chordata; class Aves; order Passeriformes; family Regulidae; genus Regulus; species Regulus satrapa. The sequence goes on along the minus strand of VWZN01017765.1, from coordinate 67,648 downwards.
GTAAATTCCTTGGAAAAAAGATAACATTCAATTTTACAATTTCTAGTGCAAAATAAGTAGTAGGTTCTCCTGCAGCCAAGTGTGAAGACACCACATACAAACCACCAACCACTGCCATTGTCAAACCTCATGTATGTCTGTGTGTGAGTGGCAGGGGGAGAGTGCTAAAGAATTATTTACACTTTACTATATGCTATTTTAGGATCTTTATATGGAACTGTCTTTCTAGAGTGACACAGTCCAGTTTCAAAGGAGCCTTGGTTAATTTTTACCTATGAAATCAGCCCAGTGACCTCCAGACACTGCACTGTTAAAGGGAATTTTGCTACATCAAGCAGCAACTTCCAAGAGGGCCTGCCTCTCTCCTTGCTGAAATATGCCAAATTCCAATTATTTCTAGTCTGACCACCTAGAAGTCAAATAAAAAGTAAATAAAGCAACAAACAAAACCTAAGAACCACAGCCAAAACCCACTGACTTCATGAGGTCTTTTTCACCAGAGATTTCAGTAGTCATTTTTAAAATACACAGTATATGAGTATTTTCTAGAGCAAGAAGTGAATTAGAAAGTATTTTCTTTTGGAAGCTGATGGGCTTGGGTCTAGATTTTAGCTTTGCAGTTCTCAGACTGAAAGTTGTAGGAAATTGCAGCAAATGAAGAGCAAAAGTAAACTTTTGCTGACTGAGCTTTTTACCAACAGCATGGTATAAACTTTCCTTGTAGTAGGAAAGGATTAAGCATCAGATAATGAAGCATCCACCTGGGCAACTAAAATTTATTAGATTATTTCCCTAGGATGGGCCAGATCCTATGCAAAAATCCAGAAAACTGAGAAAACTTAATCCCTGGGCAAGGACAAACTCCAGGAATGTACATGTCTAGAGTACAAGTTAAACTGTCAGAGGTGCAGGGTTGGTGTTGTTTACTGAGTGCTTCTGGACCTTTCCACTATTGCTTGCACAAACATGCAAAGCTCAAGCTTTGCTGCCTCTGGCTGTGTGCTCCAGCCCCTGTCACCCTCCCTGTGAGTGTCTCTTCCTTGGGATGTTTTGTCATGGTGTGGGTAAACCCTTCAGGGCTGCCCACTGATGCCTTCTTCCTCCACTCTGCTACCAGATGTGGTTAGGATGTCTCTGAAGGGCAGGAGAACCTCCCAGTGGCAAGCACAGACCTTTACTTCATGCTGCCTACAAAGGATATATGCAAAGGTGGAGGGAAAGCTCCTGAGCTGGGAAATCAGAGTCCATCTCCTATGACAAGAGTAACTACCTATTAATTATGTGACAGAGCTTTCAGTTTGTTCAGTCCTAAAGTGCCTGGGTGTCTTGAAGCACCAGAAATATCCCTGCCCTGAGGAATTCACAGGATGTAGAAGGAAAGTAGGCATCAAACTCTGTTGCTTATTCACAGGTAGAATATTATGCTAAAAAGAGTGAGTAGTGCAAAATAGCACAGGGAAGCCACTAATAAAGCTGGAAACTGGCCCTGCAATTTGAGACTATGTGTTGAGACCATCCAGCATCATGGATGTATTTATTCAGTCATATAGATATTTACCCTTATTTAGGAACACTTCGTATATCAACTGCAGAAATTCACTGCTGCTCCTGCTCAGCTGTAGTATTTGGCATCAGGATTTTAGTCACTTTACAGCTTAGATAAGTTGTGTATCTCTGTACAAGTTCCAGGGAGTAAGGATGGATATAGAACATACAAGCAACCAAGAAACTAGAAGATGAATTTCACTGGAAGAGAATATGAAGTCAAAATGGAATATGTACCTATGCATTATCAGTAGTGGGAACAAAACAGAAAACGGTTTTCAAATGAAGACATGTAACCTTCCACAGGTCGCATGGTATGGTGGCCTGAAGCAGCAATTACTTAATTTAATGGACAGGATATCCTAAACTGCTAGATAAAATACAAGATTATGATGTGATAGAGTACCCAGATTTCATTACATGTGTCAGGAGTGGCCTATTACTTCTGAATGGCAAATCTGACTCTCATCTCAAAGCCTCAGTGTACACTGCATGGTTTAATTTATTGGCCCATGCATTTTTAGGGGGGAACTGTTTTATACATTTTTGAGGTAGCATAAATTCAAGCTCTCATTTCTTTATGAATTCAGTTGATTCAGAGAGAGAAATGCTGCTAAACCTAAAGGCCTTAAAATTAATCCAAGCAGATCCTTGTTCTCTTTCTGGAAGCAGCTCATATAATAACATCTTACTGCTCATTTTTTTTAAGACTTTCAGTGCTCAAGGTTTTTGTTTGTTTATTTTTTTTTCTCTCCAATGGTACTAGAAATTCCCTGAGGTGCTGTTTCCTGTTAATTGAAAGAAGCTAAAGACAGCTCCTTTCGGTGCCAATTACCTAGGATATATCAAGCAATTTATTTGTTTTTCAGGCAGACAGACTTCTTCCCCTGGATACATATTAGGGGACAGTAAATCTTTTTCTCACATACTGCTGATTGCAGGCCAGGTCTGTAGTGGCAAAAAGCAAGAAGAGTGGAAAAAGGATTTCCGACATATAACATATACACATTGCCCCCAAAACAAAGCTGATGCATAAGTGAGAAGGTAAATGCCACTGATTAACATGAGAAGTGACTTGAGGGCAAATTTTTAATGACTTCTGCAGGGCAGCTAACATGCCACACTTTCCCTGGCTCTGAACCTAATTCCCTAGAAAGAAACTAATGATTTAGTAATTTTTTTGGGTGTGATTTTCAATCATTTAAATTCCTCAAATTTGGTTGAATTACTAGGATTGTGTCAGCTACAGTTCATCTATGTGGGTATGAGACCATCATGTGTGTTCTTATTTTTCCTGTATATATTTTTCCTGCTGATTTTTGAGAAACTAGTCCTTAACCTTTTATCTGTCAGGCATGAAATCTCTCTTTATCTCCTATTTTTATTCATGAAGCTGAGTATTAACTTACAGAAATCAACACTTTCCTGCCAGCTTCCAAATGCATCCTAGCCTTCAGACTCATTTTCTCCTATCCAAGCCTACTTTTATTGCCGGAGAATTCGAGTGGGCTTAACTGAACATATGTCTGTTAAATCTAGCTGAGACACAAGCCCTAGTAAACCAAGTTACTTAACCACCCAACGAGTTTCTTGTGGTGTTGCCTATGGCTGTGAGAAAGACTGAAAAGATCTGACTGCCCACAGTGCAAAACACTTCTTTCTAAAAGAGGAAACTGAAAAACTTCCTAGCTTTCACATCTGCCTATAAGTTACCCTTCTAAGTACTAGGATGAGCAAGGAAAAAAAGCCAAGGGTTAAGGGATTACTCTCTGTGCAACTTCTGTGGGAGTTTACACCACCGGTTGCAGAAATCTGTCAGCAATTGCTTGTACTAGACAAGCAGCTGAAGAGGGTACCTTATCTTTGACCTAGAAATTCCTTACATCCCCTCTGATACATCTCAGGAAGACACTACTGGTACAGAAAAGGACCTGGAAGCAGATCCTTAATAACATCTTCTAAGTGCAATGAAAAACAGAGTCCTGAGTTGAACCCAAAGATCCCATAGAGAAACTTGAAGAGAGGAGCAAGAACTCACTTATTCCAGACCTAATTCCCTTCTCATTTCAGTCCATCTCTCAATAATTAGAGTACACCTGCAACTCAAATCAATAGAGCATGACACTGAGACCAGTCTCAGTGTTGGACACGTCACAGAATCAGGCTAGGCAATGAGAGGCAGGATGTAAATAGGCTCAGGTTTAATAGGAAGCCAGTCTGACAGGAGTCCTGTAACTGGTTTGATGTGCCCGTTCAGTGCAGTGCATGGCTGCAAGCTGCAGTGTGAGATGAGGTAACTGGAGCTGTCTGAAGATGGGGACTAGTGTCACTGGAGAAAGCATTGAATCTCCGACCTCTCTTCACCTACATGGTTCTGTGTCTAGCTTTGATAATGTCCTGAGCCACATGGGCATTGCAAAGACTTACCCTGGAAGTGGTGAGGGATAGTGCAGGAATGAAGGTAGCTGGGTCCCAATTCATCTGGGCAAGGAGTTTTCTACCTTTCTTATAGTAGGAAAAGCCCTTTACTGCCAAATGCTTGCAATGTATGACAGGAGTGCAAATCCCGGTCAACACAGAGCCATGCAAATAAAGGATTGCTGGTTTTGTTCACAGACTGAAAGAAGGAACATTTGAGCTAAAATAATGAGTAATTCCAACTAACGTGCTGAGAATCCTTTCTGAAAATGGGGTGAGAATATGTGTTCTCAGCCTTGGGCAAAGAGATGAAGCAAACATAGCAAGCCAACATGTATAAGCATGGGCAAAAAATTGTCCTTTCCTGCATCCCAAAGTGGGGCAGAAATTGTCTGCAGCAAGCATACTTTTTTCCAAAAATTGCAAATAAAGATCAAAGCAAAAAGGCTTTACAAAATTAAGTGAAGAGGCTTTGACATGCAGATAATATACAGGACCCACTGACTGTACTTTCATGTGATGTTTAACCAGCTATTTTAAATCACATATATAGGACACACGGCTTATTCATCCATTTAAAAATAGTTAAACTGTGTTTGGGAAGCAGGATGCTGAGACTAGCTTGAACAGTACATGCTTGAAGCTAGGTTGTATGTTACCTCTCATTTTTAGTGTCTCAAAAGATTTTTGCAGTTAAAGAGGTTTTTCTTCATTATGTTTCTGTGGAATAACAATGACATCCAGTGGCTGGTTGCTTTAATAATACATATTTATCTTCAGCAGGTATGATAGGCAGTGACAAAGTTTCTGTGGGGTCTTTTATTTGTGGTAGTGGAGAATTCTTTCTTGCTGAACTGGTCAGCAAGGGTTTTAGGGTAGGTGACCTGAGGGATGGAGGTTGGGCATGAAAAGTTACAGTGCTTTAATAAGGTCCTACAACAAGAAAGTTAATTCCATTTTACTGGCTCCTTAATGCCACTTTAGCTTCAGGGAAGAACAAGGTATTGTGGTTTGTTCATTCTCAAACTCTTCCAAAGAGACTTAAACCTGGATTTCTTTTATAATAATTGGAACCCACATTGGCCTAGGCAGTTGCTCTATCCTATACCCCCTCCTTATTTAGAAGTGTAAATCTAAAGTATACATGTTTTGATATCGTCATCATCACTTGTTTTCAATTCTTTTAAACACTTTTTCACTGGCCCGTCAATGTTCTTTAGGCTGCCCTGAGGCATCCTTAACTTACATACCAACAAAGTGTATTTATTTTAGTTTTTTTTTTCTACTTAATAAGTTGCCATGGCAACTACCACTCACATGGTATTTATTGCCATGGGATTTAGTAGCATTTTCTTTTAATAACAAGAGCCTTAAAACTGTTGTACATTGTGCAATTTTCTTTCATTTTGTAGCACGAAATTATATACCTTTATATCTTTCTTGCAGCGAGTGTTTCATTTGTGTATTAAGATGCAGTTTGTCTTCTTTCTTTTAAATAGTCTTCCAAGAACCTCAACAGGGCAAAGATACAGGGTGGAAAATAATTTGTCAGAGAAAAAGGCTTAGGTGCACAATGGACAAAAGAAAATTGGATGTCTGAGGAGTGAGAACATATTTGAATATCAAACATGGGGGTCATGGGGGTCGTCAAACTTGGTAGTTGATATAAGGTATGATCACTCCATTCCCACCTGCTTCCTTTGACTTTCCTGGGGTAAAGCCATGGCTCCAGTAAAGCAGAAGCTAAAACACCCCCTTTTTGTGATAGGCTGGCTAGGCTGGTTTTATGAACAGTTACAGAGTTTGAATATGGATATAGGCTGAAAGAAGATAAATTAAATTGTAAGTGATTCCAAATATATTATTTTTCCTACTATTTAGACAACCCAAAAAGAACAGCAGTCTCTGTAGCCTAAAAAAGCATTTCCATACAAGTATCTAGCTGAGATATTCTGTGGAGCAGAAATGCTTTTTTATATTATTAATTAATTTCTTTTCTCTCTAATGGAGTTAGTATTGCTTGAGTACAGATTCCAAAGGGAAGAAAATCAACTTGGTATAGACTTATGGCCAGAACCTTCAGCTCTTGCTCCTTTAATAAACATGAGTCTTACTGCAGTCAGGAAAGCCAATGATGGAAGTTGTTTCTTGAACAGGTCTAGCTGCCCAGTGAGATGCAGTTAGACAGAGATTACTGCTTCTTTTGCTACACAAATGCAATTCATTGCATGCAATATGACATGCAATAACCAGTAACAGTGTAGTGTATTGAAAATATTCACAGAAATCAAAGAAGTTTAGTTGAGAGTAAACAGAAGACATTAGCTGATCTAATGCACTTCTTGAGATGAGCTAGGATACTTAAAGGTCATTGCTCACAGACAATTTTATAACGTTCTTGTGTAGCTCCATAACAAGGATGTTAAAATCACTTTGTTCGTCTCTGTTTTAATTAGTTAATGTTGCACACTAATGAATATATCTGCAAAGTAATCTCATTAAGCTGTCATCCTCAGCATTACTTTGTTTACCTGATGGTAAACAAGATGCCTTCTATCACACCTTAAGTCATCAATGCTAATCCTTTCAGCCGTTTCCCTAAACAACCTATTGTTACAATTTTCTTGTGGGTTATCTCTGCCCTCCTTAACATTTTCTTTCAAGTGTAGTGTCCAAAACTGGTACAGGATTCTAGCTGGGACCTCCTAGTGCTGAACAGATTTGAATAATCACCCACTCCGTCTTGTTTCTCAAAGTCTGACTAATCCTTCTCCAAATTACGTTTTCTTTCTGGGTTTCTATTCATTCTGTGGTCTGCTGCAGTCATTCAATTTATTTTTCTTCAGTGCAGCATTTTGCATCAATCTTTACTGAATTATCTTATGTATTTCAAATAGTTTCTTCAATTTATCAACATGATCTTTCATTTTAGTCATATGCTCCAAGAACTAAGAGCCCATCCTGTTGGTGTTTCCTTCAGTGGGTATTGCTGAGTGTTATTTGCAAGGATTCCTTGCAGTGCTAGAGACAGGGTAGATGCAGTGATGATAATGTTTTGATTGAAGCTTTTCCAACCAGCCCACGTGGACCAGTGTGACAGTAATTTCAGTGAGACAGCATTTGCCTGGTGTGTCAAGGTGTATCACAGGAGATTCTTCTGTCAGAACACACCGACTTGATTAAATCAAACTTGTGTCAGCTTACTCTGAAACCTTTGGTTGAAAGTAAGCAGCAGACCCTCAGAATCCACTCAGTCACTGCTGGGAGTTCCAATTCTCATAGTGTCTTATTTTTCTATTTAGCTGTCAACCAAGGAAATCTTGAAACCTAGAGTGTTGGGCTGGATTTTTGAAAAAAGAAATTAAAAGTAAAAAAAAAAATTCAAACATACTGTTTTGTTTTGTTTTTTAAGAGGGGAAATGTAGGAATGCTTTAATTCCAAGCCTAACCAAAATGTAGAATTTCCCTGAGGTGAGATTCAGAGATCTTTACCACTTTATTAATCAGTATTAAAAAAAGACAATGCCTACTAAAATTTTGGTTTTGCAAAATCTGCTAGTCCAGTGAAGGAACAAGTCCCCTCATTAAAAGGAAATATTGCTGAGATTCTCCACTATGTCGCAGTCTTTCACATCCATTTCTTGCTTGTAAATATTTGAAGTATCCTCTTTTCTTTTTGAACAATAATTACGTTTATCCTCCCTCTCTGCTGCCTCACGCACCCCTGTTATATTTAGCACTGACCTCTGAAGGTAGAAGGTAGGAATAGCAGTTTGAGATGGCACAGTAGGACAGAAATGGCAGTCATGTCACTCATATAAGAGGTGTGTTTGGAGGGCACTTACAGGGCACTTGCAGTTTTGCAGAGGTCTAAAGGATGTCTTTGCTATTTTAAGTATCAGGCAATGGAGGATGAATCTGGGGTTTGGGGCAATCATTTGAGTGGAAATTTGGGAAGCTCCAAAATGAAAAGGANTAAAGAAAATTTATTTTAAAAAAATTAAAACGGTTATATTTCTATGATGAAGGTCTTTACATAGAACTTTAAAAACTTTGTCAATGGTTTTATTTTTACATCAAGATTAATTTTTGCTGTCAGAACCAAGCATTTGTATGAAATACTTTTACAGTCATTTAGAGCTATTTGGAACCAGTCCACTGAAATTTGAAAAATTGAAAGACATTAATGAAAGATGAAATATAACCAGAAAGGAAAGTATTTCTCAGGGATAAAAATTAATATCTTATTTAAGCAGAATAAAAGTATATTTATTTTTTTCCTGAAATTAAAAAGGATCTGCAGTTATTTTCTTTATTCAATTACAGAAGTGAAAATACAGAATAAATTCATATTAAATATTCCTGAGGCCATCAACAAGTGCAGGAGTCCTGGGAGCTTCAGGAAGCCCTCAAGGCCATTCAGCTGCTGTTTGGAGGAGCATCTTTGCATGAGCCAGGGTCTCCCAGTTACTCATCCCGACCCATGAGATTTGAGGGTCACACTGCCTTTCAAGTTTCCAAGATGGTTTCTGGGCAGGGGAACACTTGGGGAATTTTCTCCTTTGGCTTTTGATGCTTTGTTTGCTGCAGTGGGACGTTACTGGATCGTGCAGTGGGATCACAGAGAGAAGGGAGCAATGTGTTGTCTCTCTGGGAGGTTCTGGCATAATTTCCTGTGCTTTGTTTTATGTTTATGACTTCTTTATTTACTGGAGTAAATAATGTTTGATACAGAACTTTCAGTGATGATTTCAACATTCATTTGCTATTAAAAATATGGTCCCATGTTCTTGTTCTCACTGTCTTCCTACTTTCCATGGTTTTTAAAATCCCATAACATGGTTACCATAGCAATTGTTCCTGCTCCTTTCAGCTTTCCCAGCTGCATTTGAGAGCATTTATTTTACAGAATGAATTCTAGTTCTCCTTAACTCTCAGGAGAGACAGCAACTAAGCTAAAATCTTGATAATTAATTTAATTTCTGATATTTTATACAAATTACCACAATTATCTCTGAGGTGTGTATGTGCGTGTGTGTGTGTGTGTGTGTGTGTGTGTGTATTTATCTATATATGTTATGTAGAGACCTGGAATCTCCTATAGGTGTCACCATACTCCATGCATTTAATTGAGAACAGCTACAGCTTGCTGTAAAATGGAAAATTAGTTTTTCTAACTGACAAAGTTGTGGGAGCTAGTATGTCTTCCAGAGCAAACTGTCTTGTTGAAAACAAAACTTCACCCCTGAGCAAACTGATCCATACCATGAATGAGGGAACCAAAAGTAGGTACATAGTTGTAGGTCATTGGTAGTATCAAAATAACCTAAAAATTATTAGTAGAAATAATACGTTTTAGGCTCATTTGGGTAGTTTGTGGCCTTGCTTTTATGGGCAAAAACTCCTGAGAATTTCAGTAGGGTGTTTTTGTTTGTTTGTTTTGCTTGAGGAACACAGAATTGAATTCTGCATTAATAATTTCCATTACTCTTTTGACCTCCAGTCTAAAATCCTGAAAACTTAAGCTGTTTCTTAGAGGAGAAAGGTGTAGCTTTGGTAAATAGCATCTTTCATCTTGGAACAAATGCATTTTAGAAGAATTTTTTTTTCTTTTTTTTTTTTACTTAGTTCCACAGAAGTATTTCAGCATAAATAAGAAGATATCAAACTGACACTTTCAGAATGTTTTTTTTCTCTCTTTGTTGTTGTTGTTTGGGGTTTTTTTCCTCTTTGTTTTTAAAACACATAGAAAGGACTGAACAGCAACCATTAAAGCTCAGGCTTTTCAAAACAGGTCCGCAGTGATGTTGCTAGTTACTCTGAGTTGTGTTTTAAAGACTTTTATTTTGCTATAAGAAATAACAATTCTCCACCTTTGTTCAAAATAAAGAATTGGTTTTTTGCTTGTCTACTCTGACTATCATCAGTTAAATGCTATTAGTTCCACACTTCTGCGGCATCAAAAGCATGCTTTTGAATTATCTATTTTAGCTGCAACAGTACTTTTTCCTTCTTTTGATTTCTTTTTAATTCAGCTTGTTTTTCCATGCAAACACAATGAGATCTAAACCATCTCTAATACAATAATGAACAGTTTAAGAAGTTACAATATGGAAAATTTCTGAAAGATGGTCTTGTGTCCTCTTCAGGCTCTTTGTGGAAACCATCACAGATAAGAGTAACTTTTCCATTTTATTAGGGAACACCTGAATCCCTTTCCAGAATGAAATAAGCAATATTGCACCAAATTTTCCTGGAAGCCAAGAAGTCATAACTGACTTTTTTTTTTCTTTTTTTTTTTCTACTGTCCACACACCAGCTTTAATTTGCAAAACTTACACCAAAGCTGAGCCATGAGTACAGTTTAGCTAATTCCTAAGGAAAAAGAGCCCTGAGACTTATTTTGGATATGAAAATCCAGAGCTATGTATATTAACCAGAGTCTTGTAGAGCAAACATGCTTTCTTAGTCTGACCATTTAAATTTGAGTCTTAATATTCTGAGTTCTTAAAAGTGGAAGAAAGGAGGCCAGTGGTATCACAGTGGAAGAGAGGATTGTTATTTGTTATGTAAATGTTTTTAGTAGTATTTCTGTCATATTTTGCAAGGTGATCACAATTAAGAATTCAAAGATTTTGCATTTGCTTCTATAGCCGCTGAAAATGGCCACGATGTGCTGTGATGTTTTGGACATAGCTGCTGAACTGATTTCCCATCTCCTTTGCAAAAAAGGCCATTTTCCTCCTGAGCTGCTAATGTGCTGCAGTTGCATATGGCCATAACCTTTCCCTGAACCCCGGCGCTGTGCAGCAGGTTGCAGAGGCCCAGAGTGGCCAGGTGACATACAGTGCCATCTGCACTGCTATACTGGTCATCTGGCCAGAGCTCTGACCTTTCTGAACATGATACAGCGAAATCTAACTCCTGAAAGCAGCTCGGAGGCAAAATCTGTTCTTCACCGTCAGTTGCACTACTCAGTCACTTAATTGTCCACTGCAACTGATAAAGTAACCATTAGACTCAGGTCGTGAACTACAGTTTATCATTCACATGCAATAACACACCCTGGCTAAATCATAGCAACGCAGGCTTACTCAATAAAAGAGATTTAAAGTACCTGGAGCTTAGTCCTGAGCCACAAAGCAACAGCTGAAAATAGATTGTTTTGTTCAGGGAGAAGCTGCTGTGATCGATACATTCTATGGTTTGCACTGTGTGCCAGATAAAGACTGATACCACTAAACAAAACTGTAAAAAAATGTTTTAGATGGACAATAAGGCCTGATTTTACTTGCAACCTCACTGCTGTCACTCAGGGTGGCTCTGTGGTGATGCTGAGCTGCGTGGGCAGAGGGGTGATGGTGAGAGCAGCCTGAGAATGGGACTTTGGAGAAAGGACGTGCTCCTGCCAAAATACATTTTCCTGTTTAGTTGTGAATGGGAAATGAAGTTATTCTAGGATCAACTTCTGACCTCTGGTTTTAGAGTCAGTATTACAGAGATGCAAGCTTCTATCACTCTGTGAGTTACACAAATCCCTTGTCATTTTGAAAAGCCTTTCATCTGAAGATCATAGTTAGCTTCATAAACATTAATTAAGTCTTGAGTGAGGTTGAGGCTACCCTCCCCGTCATATAGACAGTCAACTTGAATCTGAGAGAACCACAAAACACCTGAGTTCCTCCTATGTCTATTCCTTGTCCCCCTGCTCTGCTCCCTTCTTCCAGCCTCAGCCTGCCTGGCCTCCCCTGCCCAGGAGGCACATCACCCTTTGGGGCTGCAGGGCTGGGAGCACCACAGAGGCTCTGTGCAGTGAGCAGGCAGCCTGGTACCTTCCAAAGGAGCTGTTCACCTGCGGCAGGAGGAATCCTGTCACTGTTAAAGTTAATCAGAACTTCCCAATAATTTCTGTGAGAAAAAGGGCTCATCTGCAGCTTCTGGGAGATCAAGGTGTACAAGGCGTCTCTGACGTTTAAAAGATAAAAGATATATTTTATTGCTACAGTGAGTGTCACACGGTCTCTGGAGAGCCACCACAATGTTAATTTTTCCCCAAATTCAGTCTTGTATTTAGTAACATTGGAGTTCCTCCTTCTTTTCAGACTTTCAGAGAAAAAGGAATTATATTCACAAGATGTATTATCACTTCCTTTTCTGTGTTAGAGGCTTGCCATGAAATAAAGATTTCAGTTAAAATAAAGAGCAGTATAAAAAATATAGGTAAAGAGGGATTATTTAGTTCAATTGAAATTCTTCAGAATTACCTAATGAAAAGTGGTTAAATTAATCATTTCCTGTCGAAGTGACAGAAAAAAATTGCAATTGCAGGATAAACCCCCTATTTCTAGGAAATAATAATAAAAAAATTCTCATTAAATAAGAGTAACTAAGCTTCAAAAACTTGAACTCTGAAGGTGGCTTGTTCCTCATTTTCTGCTCTCCAAGGGAGAGGCTTCCCATCTCTGGCATCTGCTGTGTTGAGCAATAGAAACCTTTATAAATAAATGTCTTAAATGTAAGTCCTTTTGAAGATGTTTGTGATGTCTCCCCCTGTATGATGCTTTTGGCAAATTCTTCCTGTGTACACACACACATGGCTGCCCAGAGAATGAAAAGCAGGTTAAGCCTTCAAAGGAATCAGTTATATATAAGTGAAAATTCTCATAATTTGGGATCCTCATTAACTGATTCTTTATTGGAAAAAAAAAATCTTCTATTTTAGTCTGGAACTTCTATCACTAATCTTGTATCTCTTTTGAAAAGTATATTTCTAAGAGTTATTGTTGTACTGCTACCAGAATTTCAAAAAAGCCAAAGTGAGTTTTGGTACCCTGTGAGCCACTTGACCAGGAGTTTTATGTTGTTTTTCCCTTCTGTATAAGCTGTGCTGTGTAAAGAAAACAAATCACAGAAACTCACAAGCCTATGTTTATCATCATGAACTGTTGCTTTGCAACTGGACACTGATTGGAAATGTATCCTAAAATTCAGTGAAGTGCAAGATTTTTTAAGCCATCTTCAGAGATCATTTGCATGTCCTTCAGATGACACTTTTCGTTAGCATTCTTCACATAAATAAATGGCAACATTCGATTTTTGTTTGTAAATCAATTCTAGATTTTTTTTCTGAATATTTCTGTTATCTCCTTATTGTTCTGTTAATCTAATCTATTAATCATATTGCTCTTTATGATCACAGGAAATTTAAGATTCTTTCACAGGACATTGTAAAGGGGATAGTTTGATCTCCCACAGCAAAATTTTTTCTTTAAGGAAAACAAACAAACAAAAAACCCCCAAACCTACACAGGCAAATCTTAAAAAACAGTCTCAGACATGATTAACTTGTTAACTTTCTTAAAAGTGAACATCTCTTCCAAATTACTGATCACTTGGTCATCTTCCAAATCACTGATAATTTCTTTCATACGTGAAATTGAGAAAGATGGAACAAGTCTCTATGTGAAGCATCAAGAGACCATGCTAATAAGTTTCTCCTTCCTGATGCAGAGTTATCACCCAATATTTTGCATTTTACATTGTTCTACATGGAGTTCAAGTAAATTCAGCAAGAAATATACCTGGGAATAAAATATAGGTACTTTCATGCTTTTAAGACAGCAGATGAGAAGATGATGGTGATTCAAATGTGACCAAGGAGCAAAGTAGATTCAGCAGAGAGACCTTGCCAAATATTAAGTGGGCAGAAATTTAATTTTGTGTTTTTCCTTACATCAAAGCAGTTACAAAGATGAAAATGTTTTGTTTTTCTATAATTTGGGTAAATGGATTCATTTCTCTACCTCTTTTTATCAGTGCTTCAGGAACAACATGTGATTATATTTCATCTCTGTGCTCTAAAAGGTAAAGCCTCACAGAGTCTACGTCTTCATCAGTACAGCACAAATAATGCAGGAACTTCATCTTCTCTAGGTGAGATGCAGTTAGAAAACAAGAAAATGTGCTAAAACAAATAGCCAAGTCTACGTCCCCAGATTTGTGCAAGAGTGATTTATTTGTAGTCTTTCTGCACATAATTCTTTAAAATACTTTACTACTTAAACTTTTGACCGTAGGCATTTTATTCACTGTATAGAAGCCTGTATAAACCCAGAAGATTATTTTTTTTTTCCAACAGCCCTCTCTGGAAGTTGCTCAATTTTGTTTCTATGTCAGGCATCTCTGGATAAAATCATTGTGTAAATTAAGCTGTGACTCACACAGACAGAGCCTCCAACATGATGGGGCTGTGCCCAGGCTGGGTAATTCATGGAGAGGGTTAAAAAATCAGAATCAAATGCTGGCTGTGAGTTAAAGAGAATAGGGGATAAGAGCTTAGGCTTAACCTATAGGGGGACCTAAGGAATAAAGCAAACCAGAGTCCAGTGTGGGGAAGAAAGGAAAAAAAGCAAAAAGGCTAAAAGAGATCAGGCCTAATGAGCCTTTCGAGGAAAATGGGAGACTGGAGCCTCAGAACGAAACAGTGGCCCAGCAAAGCAAGGATAAAATGGATCAGCCACAATGTCACCAAATTGATCCAGAGTTCAAAAACCATCAAATCAACGTATACAATAAAATAAATTAAAAAAGAAGTTCAAACAGTGTCAGGTTCCTTAAAGCTCACTTGCTGACATCAAACACAATAAGAAAAAGACCTGTTTGTAACATAATGTGACTCTTTTCTAAACAGAACCTTTGAAATGTATGTACCCTCTGTCATTTTCTGTTGCATAGCTCTTGCATCATATATTTATGTCTGGCAGAATTTTTGTATGGTATGAAAAAGAGAAAACATCATGGGAGAATTAGAGAGATATATTTAGACTATAGGGGTTTTATCCTGCTGTGTTAAGGTGCCATGCTACCATCTAGACTGATGGCTTGAGAAATGAGCCAGAGAGGGGAACAGAGGGGAATTCTGGAGTGCAAATTAAACCAAATAAATTCTGTATATAAAAACAGAGTAAAGAGCTATAACAAATGCACACTAAAGGAGTAGAAGGTATTAATTCCTATCAAGAGCATTTCTAATGTACCTATTACTCTAATGTGCAAGTGACAAACAAGACAAAGAAAAGACCCTGTGTGTCAAAGCCTATATATCTCTTCATGACGTAAAGAGGTGGTGCTACCCATATTTAGCAGGTTTTATTTAGCCACCTACGCACCTCTGACTTGGTAGACTTATTTTTGATAAGTGGTGCTTAAAAGTGTTGGTATGAAGCATAAGTAGCTAATGCAAATATGTTACCGACCCCTACCAGAGCCAGCAATTATGTAAATTTTCAAAGCCTTCATCTTTTATAATTAGATGTGGCTGGCTTAGAGTGAAGGACTTCCATTGCTGGCCAGCTCAGTCCTTATTCCAGTATTTCACCAGAAATTATATATTTTAAATCAGAGGAATATTATATTCTTTACTATGATTTAAAATATAGCTTGGAATAGTTGAAAGAACTTTAGTAATTAATTCTTTGTTTGCTATGCTTGAAAGATGAATAAAAGCATGGAAACACTTGGTGAATAACATCTTGTAACTGATTATAATTAAACGTACTTTTAGTTTCTTCTAAGTGTATGAAATGCTAATTACTTTTCACAAAATCCAGAATGCAAGTTTTCTTAGCTTAGTTAAAGGGGAAAAGCACAGGTTTATATGCAAGGCTAGAAATCTCTATGCATGTAAATCCTAGTGATAGTTCTCATTAGAAAGATGCTTTCCCTATAGGTCAGTTATTGTTGGACAGCCTTGGGGGCTGATCCAAAGTACACTGAGGCAAACACAGAGATTATGGTGATTTCAGTTTGATTTGGATCAGGCCCTAAAGGGCTCCTCAGGCTACAGGGACAAAAGCATAGGGTATATCACCTCATACAAATTTCATTGTCTTAAACACAATGAGTTTTTCTCAGAACTTTGTATCTAGGAGTTCTGTTAAGGCACCCCTGTGTCCCTGTGTACCTGTCTTTGCATATTTGGGATTTGTTGTGAGAAGCAGGGGCTCTGGTGGGTCTGATGTTGTCTCCTGGTGGCATTTAAGTAGAAAGAAGTATTGGTGCTAGCTGTGTGTGGCTGAATGGCACTGATCAGTTGCCAAACTGTCTGCAACAGTGGAGTACTCAGAGCCCTCTGGATAAACTCAGACTCGGGGTAGAGGGGCAGCACTCACTGCAACGCTGCACATCTGGACTTAGAGCTGTCTCCCAGGGCTGCCCTCAGCCTCTCTTCTCACCTGCCCACCCACAGGGTTAGGATATATTTTATGAGACCAGAGCAATTCCCCTGAGTTAGTCACTCAAATGGCAGGAACAGAAGGGGGAAAAAAATCCTCTCTGATATTTCCACTGCTTTACCCTTTCATCTAGTCATTATTGCCTCTGCAGAGTGCAAAATCCTGCCATTCAGGCTCAGTCATGATTTATGCCCATTTTGTAGTGGTTTAAATAACTCCTGCAAGTGCAAGACAGTGAAGAATCAGGCCACTGGGATGCACTAGGCGCAAGGGTGTACTTAGTGCCTTCTGCAGCAATGGGATTGTGAAGAGCACCATAATGACTCTTTACATTCAATCCCAGCTGCACTTAAGTGTGCACGTGTATGAAACAGCTTCAGAAGTGTATAGTAAAGAGCCCAGAAAGATAAAGAATAATTCAGAAAACTTCTCTAGGTTAATATGCTAAAACTTGCCAGATATACCCTCACACAAAGAAAGTGCTTATTAGAAAACCTCAGTGAAATGCAGGGTGGATGTGGTATAAAGTTGTTCACCTCATATGCTGCAGTTGAGGTGAATGGGTACATGCTTATAGTCACAGCAAAACAGGCAGGTGTGGGCACATCTTGTCTTCCAGCAGTAGGGGAGAAGTCAATATATTAGATCTTGGGGTTGGTGCACAGGCAGTTAGGATCTGAGTATTTTTTGTTATGCTCCTAGGCAGCAGGTTCATTTTCACTGTACTATTTGTCACTGATTCTGCTATACCAAAGGCACCTATGTCTGAACAGGTGCAATCCCTGCTTTGCACTAACCCAACTACAGGTGAGGTAGTTTAGGGACTCATTTATTCCACTGATGCATGTATTGCACTTGTCCATTCAATAAAAGGAGGATTTTAGTTTCCTGCACCATCAGTGTAACACCATGAACAGCAAATGTGATTAAAAATAAAGCAATATAACGAAATTAGAGGTGAACCACAGCTATGTGGTTCAAAAAGGGAAAAAATAGGATTAATACCTGATGTAGTGAGAGAGGTGAAGCATGCTTGCAGGGAGCAGAAGTAGCAAATGTTATAGAGTGTACTGTATTCTGTGAATGAACACTAAAAGCCTTGGAGGCTGGGTTCAGAAGCTTATCAGAAGTTACCTTGGCCTATTTGATTGAGAATTCATGCTGGTAATTTCTAAAAATTGGATTTCCTTGTGAGATCTTTAGTAGTTTCTTGTCTGGGTCAGATTAAAGGACAAGAACAAGGGCTCTGCTGGCACTACAGTGTTTCTCCTTGATAGCCGAGTTAGAACTAGGAGGTTAAAACACAGATATTTGAAACACATAAACATAAAATACTTGAATAAAGCCAGATTTTTCATGCTTTGGAATGGTGCTGCATGCAGTATAATCACTTGAAGTACACAAATAAAATCCAAACACACTTTTATCATTTTACTGGTTCCTAAATGGGTCAGGCAGATGCCCATTTTCATGGAAAGCTCCATGCCTTAAAAAGCATGTGGCCCAAGTTAGATATCTAAACTCATAAAACCTAAATAAGTTTCGGTATTTTTATATATGTATGTTGGGAAGGTTTTTTTAGCATCAAGGCACTCAGAATGCTCCCAGAAAACACTCAGCACCTTTGCAAGCAAGAAAATGAAATAACTGGTCTTTAAATACATCAAATTGCAGGCGATTGGCAGGTGTGTGGCATTGATCTTTTTTCTGCTGTGCATTTTTGTTACAGAAAGGATGCATATTTCTCAAATGTCACCTGTATTATATAGTAGTGAGCTCTCAAACCTTGTCCTCTAAACAGGTCGGGCTTGTCACTTGAGCCAACATCCCTTCGATGATGTTACCAGCGTAATTTAGTGAAAAAGAATATTCACATTGCTTGCCATTTAACCTAAATTTTTTTTAAAAACAATCTTTTGGGAGCCTTGAGTCCAGCACTAGCTCTTGCAGGACATTGTCAGCAGAGATCTGCCCTACAGCAACCAGTGGGTTCACCCTTGATGGCATGGAGATATTTTGGGGTTAGAGGGATGGAGATGGAGCTGCAGCAGGGCCAGAGCTGTGCCCCAGCCTCTCACTGCTGGGGATAGATGCTGTCTGGACACAAGATGGCACCAGGGACCAGCCTCTCAGGGAAGCCTACCAAACCTTTTGCCTCATGGCCTGCAGCAAGCACAGGTGTTACAAATCTGTTCTTTTCTTCGAGTTACCCAAAATAGTTAGTGAAACATATTTTCAGATGAACACAGTTTCTGTCTCAGAGATACTGCCGGCCCTGATTGTGCTTGTGAGCACACTCTGCTGAGAAGGGCTCCTTGTTTTGCACCACGACACTGGCTCTTCTCTAAAGAAATGCTCTCAGAGGAAGCATCTTACAGCCCCGTTTAACACCAGTGTTAGAGCCTTTCCTTTTGCTCTAAACCAAAAATCTTTAAGATATTTTGCTTAAATATGTGCTGTAATGATTGTGGTACTGACAAATGTGAGAATACAAAACAGTGTATAATAAGACTTCGCTGTAAAAATAATTTCTCTTTCTGTTACTGCCTTTCAGAAATTAACTTAAAATGGAAATTTGGATGTTCTAGCATGAAGGGCATGTATATTTTTTAGAAGCTTTGTTTATAATCACTGCTCTGTGGAAAAAGTATCATGCCCTGGGGAAAAAAGAAAAAAAAAAAGTGGACAAGGTTCAACTTCGTAGCTGCTAAAATTCACTTCAGAAAGGGCATTAAAAATCCATAGTTTCCTTAACTAATTTCTTCTATGTGAATAACTGTTGGAAACACTGACAAGGGAATGTAAACAAGAAAGATCACAGTTTTAAAATGGTCCCTTCATTAGTCCCTGGCCTGCAGTCCAGGTGTGTTTGGGATCCCCACTTAGCTGTCTGGCAGCATAACCTTGCTGCAGGGCTGCGCGTTCTACAGCAATCACACAATTAAGTAGCAATGACTGGCAACACTTTTGCTCAATTAGACTCATATAGTATGTCAAGCTAGAAGATATTTCACAAATAGATCTTTCAGAGATACTTGCCTTGGCAAATTCACTTTAAGGCGAGGCAGTGTAAAGAGTGCTTTTAACTGAAACACATTATACCATGGCATCCAATTTTGTTTTTTTGGTGGCTAAAAGCAATGGGTCAAAATCTGTGAGTTACACTGATAAAGACCATAGAAGTCAGTACATTTGGACAGATAAGACTGAGAGAAGCACTGAGCCCTGTCTCACAGTCAGTGTTTATAATAATCTGCAGACGCGGACCATGCAAGAAGGACTATCACCCTACTAGCAGCTTGTCATGAATTGTCATTTGAAATGATAACATAATTGTGCGCATGTACCATCATGAGGTGGCCTGAAGCCAGAGCCTGAAGCAGCCAGATGAGCTGTTAAAGGGAGGTGATGTCTTCCAAGTCTGAGCAGGTGGAAACAAGATACACATCTCACTCTCCCTAGCCCATAAACATGCTACTGCTTTTTTAGGTGCCCTTTAGGGGTCAACACTTGGGATGAAAAAAGACTTGGCTGTTCTGTCCTGAGTGTCAGACTGCTGGGAGATTGCAGGTTGCCATGATCTGAGCAACCACATGGCAAATTCACAAGGCATTCATGCAGCTCTGCTGGTAGACCGGAGATGTCCTGTGGCAGCGAAACAGAGTTGGGTTGGCAGAGTGACCCCTTTACTGGGACCAGATTCCTCTCTGCCCTAATGTGCTGGCTTGCTGTAGCTCTTTATTTCATTATCTTTGATATTCTTTTCATTTATGCTTGAAATCTGGAGAGGATGCAAGAACAGACTGGGAACCTAGTGTATCTTTATTTTTTTAGGTAAAATGAGCATGAGAGATGATTGTCCCAATTTTCTGGGAAGGTATAGGAAGTACATGTAGGACACTGTTTTCTGGGAAAAAAAACAGGAGGCATTGCCCAACTCAGTCATGCACTGTCCTATTAAGATGTTACAACTTTGCCATAATACCATGGCAGACTCAAACTCGTGCCCTCCTGCCACCTTCTGACTATCATCTTTCATCCCCTCTGTCCTTGCTCCTTTGCCGTTGTGTGTGCTTCATAACCAAAGGGCTGAAAGTGGTTTCCTTTCTGTGAATGCCTCCTCTAAACTGTGTTGGAAATAGCCCAAGAGCTCTCTGTGCAGTGATCTATGGCTCGAGGGCTACCTGGGCAAGTTTTGAGCCACGCCTGTCCTTGGCTGCGAGCTTGGCTTTATTTTTAGGTAAGATCATCAAGATGACTGTTGTGCACTGAAACTCCTCCTGTGTGTGGCACCATGCTGCATTTTGGACTTTGTAGTTCTAGGGAAGAGCTGATCTGGTCTAGTTGCTCCATTTAAAGAGAAACAGGATCTTGGAGAGTCATGGTGAGCATATAGAGACAGCCAGCTGGAAGGCTGCAGTTGAGAAAAGGCTGTGCCAGAATAGATGGGGAAAAAAAAATCCAAAACAAAACCCCCAAAAGCCACAAAAAGAAAACTTATCACAGAAAAAGAAAAAGCAGAAGTTATAAATTAGCAGTTGAGAAGACACATTTAAGAAGAAAAAAACCCCAGTGTTTATTATAGCCAGTGAGAGGGAAAATCTAATCAGGATGGATTACTTGATGAGAGAACTTCAGATAAATACGGAATTTGGGAAAACTAATTAGATAATAAATTAAGAGATTGTATAATAGCAAATCAGGGCAAATATTCCTGTTGTCAGAATTACTGATGAATAATATCCTAATAGAGCTTTTAAATCTTTCCTCAGCATTTACGTTTTCTAGCACATATTTTCTAAATACACAGTCATATGACATCTATTTCTCTAATGTCTGTAAATTGTGCCTTCATGCATTTGAAGACCCTTTGGTAATCTAACGGGACTGAGTTTAATGTGCAGTGGAGTCTGAACTCCAATTTGCTAACTTCAGTGAGACCAGCATTTCAGCTATAATATATTGTTAACCTGCTTTTATGTATATAATGTAAAGAAATGTTCTACACTTGGGAAAAGAGATGTGTAATAACTTGTTCATTGAACCCACCTAAATCTTCCTCATTCCGTCCTCAACTGTTTTTGTTGTTCTGTGTTCTGTACAGGACAAATATAAAATCTACACTTATATAAAGAAGAATATAGAAGTAAAAATCACTTAAAGTATGAACCAGATCTATTAAAACACATTAATATTGATCTTACGTGTTCACCAAATGACAGAAAAGTGGGGTCCAGAGTGTGTAATTTACCCATTTCCTTACTTTTACCAGCCTGACCTAATGCTATTTTCAAAAACAAAGCACTTGAATTTGGTTTCTGGTAATCAAACTTTTCTGGACTCATTGAAGGGTTGGTTCACATACTAGTCCTTGCTTGCCCATTAGGTTTGCTCATCCTTATCAATGTTATCTCATGCCTTTGGGTAGGACCTAAAAATGGCCTGTACCATATTAGTAATACTGTACACTTTAATGTGACATTTCAGATCCAAAATGAATTAAATAAATACAGGAGTCAGCGAAATAATATTCACCTGTGTTTTTGTCCTGATTGCCTTTAAATCTATCCACAAATACAAGAGACTGCATAACTCTGCCATGTTGAGGCATCTACAAGTTGGCTGAGTCAGTAGCCAAATAAGGGATGGGGGGTTTACGTCATGTATGTTTTTACATGATTGATTGAACTGAGAACCTGATGAATCACTTTGACTTATAAACTGGAGACAAAGGAAAGTCACATGAGTTAGAGATAAATGCCACTACACCCCCAAGACAGCATGCAGCAGCTCTGTCTGGCTGAGAAACTGTCCCAAAGGAGGTCAGAGTCCCTTAAAAAGCCCTTAGGAATGTATAAAAATATCATGTCTAAGAACACTCTTTTGCACTAAGAAAATAGAGAAAAGCTTTTGGGTGCAAGTACTCAAGTACTCTTACCTAGTAAAATCCTGCAGCCTTTTTCTGTAAGAGATGTGTTTCTATCATTACAGCTGTGAGGAGGTACATCTGACTGTGGTAGGACTTAATCATAGCTCATCCATTTAATTTTTTTCTTTTCACCTTCAACTTTGCTCCCCTTGTTTCCTGACCACAGCATTTGATCAGAGATTTATTGATAAATTAACACTACTGACAACTATTTCTCTGCCAGCCTTGTCATTAAGTGGTGGCTACTTGTCAAGAGTTTTGGAACAGAGGCAACAGTGAGGTGGGACAGAGGGAAAAATAAAGTCAATTCAGTATTACACTGCTAAAATTTAGGATCTGAAGTTCTAATGTGGTAGGGGGTGGAAAACAGTGCATGGTGCTCATCTTAGAGAAAACATTACATCAAGAATTTGTCCAAAGAGGTTCTTATGGTTCATTGGGGCTTCCTCTTTGCCTGGTCTCTCACTGTGCATAGAGTCCCAGGTGAGACGCAGAAGCAGAACAGACCCACACAAGACAGTAAAATGCTGGATCCTGTCAGAATATGGATGTTATTTACAATATCTGCTCATTACTTTGTCCAGATTCAGAAATCAATTACCTCCAAATTACCTCCTTCTTTTGATGTTTACTCAGTTTTATTGCAGTTTGTTACTTTAACCAGCCAGCATGCATCAACCAACCTGTTTTGTGCATGCCAAATATGACCTAGGTCCCTCTAGGCTGAGACAGAAAGACCAAAAATATCTTTAATCTTCACTTAACTCAGAGGGAAGCTTGAGCTCGGCTCCTACAATCTCCTCCTTTCACCGCACCATAACAATGCCTGAAAAGTTTGAGTTATTTCATGTAAGTTGGAAATGTGAATGTGTTACGAGTCAGCTTTGAATATGGCCTCGATTCCAAAAGGTGTTATCATCAAATCAAAATTATTCACACATGTCAAGTTAACATTTTATTTTTATTCCTTACTCAATTTTTGGCAAGCTTACAGGAGCTGTCAGTGTTTCAGTATTTTGAGAAGAATATTTTAATAAAACAGTGATGTGCTGAAAGGGGTTCACAAGAACTCACTAGAGGCCCTTGTTAAAATTCTGCCACCCTTCAAAAAATTATTCCCTTGCCTCTCAAGGAGTTCACCCCCTCTCTGGATACTGCTAAATCATTTCTGCCAGGGATGAGTTTCATCCCTTGGGGCTCATAAAGATACTTCTGAAGAGCAAATTGTTTGCCTTTGAAATAGACCAGATTGCATGAAATAGCAGACACTTTAAAAATAAATTCCTGGGGTAGCAACACTTCCCCGCTCCCCCCGCCCAAGCATCCGATCCGATCTCCACCACCCGTACCTCTCATTGTGTTATACTATCAAGTACTCAATCTATTTCTCAGGAACAAAGTATAAACAGTTCCAGAAAGTGCACTTAATATAACTTTTTTTGTCAAGTGGTATTGCCTCCCTGCTAGGCTGTGGTTATAAGAAAGCATTTATATTTAAAGGTAAAAAAAGAAAAAACAAAAAACCAAAAAAAAGACAGGTTCTCCCCGTGAGAATACAGGGCTTGAGTTTGTTTCAGTTTTAAAGAGGAAATTTTTGTGGGACCCTTTGCGAAATGTTTTAGCATATGACCAATAAAATAAAAGACCTATTAGGTGCTATTTTAAAAATACAGTACTTAAAAATGTGAATTCTGGTAATCTTGGTAAAATGGGTTAATTCTTTATTGCTATTGCTTAATTTGATGTGATTGAATGTTTAAATTATGACTGTGTAGACCTAGATGAGTTTTCCCTGGAAGAATTGGTGTGCTGGATAGGCCAGAGCTTCTCTTTTAAATGCAGAATTGAGAGAAAATATTTGAATAGAAATCTTTTTTCTACTGAATGCATTCTTGCCAATCACTGAAAAGTAGGGTCTTATCTGTATAGGATATGCATGATTCACATTTTATTACCATAAAATTTTTTTTCTATGATGCTCTTTGCTTTAAAACAGATGTAAAACCTTTCCTATATGGTGTATGTGTAAATTAGCACAGTAGCATTTCATTAGCCAAAAGAAAACCTGAAAACTCTGAATGGCCCTTTTTTCCTATTTGGCCTGTAAATTATGAAACTTACAGATGATTACTGAAATGGGAATATTTTTAATGTCTCTCACAGCAAAATTTAAATGATTCATCTGACACCTGGTCTAGCTTTGTTTGGATTGTTTCTTCCAATTCAATGGCTGTGGCAATTGAAAGAAGACTACAGATCACCATTTAAAATGAATGGGCCATAAGACCCTGCTATATTAGTATAAGAGCCAAAAAGTATAGCAGGTATTTCCCCCGCTGCATCTTTGTTTTCATATCTAAAATATTCAATAAAATGCCTTTCATTTTTTCCTAAGCTGTTGTAAAACTAACCTTGCTGCTGACTTGAAAGGGTAAAATCCTATTTAGTGGAAGATTGCTCCTGAGCAAGATTTAGGTTCACAGCTACTGATGTTCACTGCTTTACTGATGTTTGTCCTGCTTTTAGGGCCAGCGCTAGAAAATAGTACCAATGGGTGCTTGTGTGCTTTAGGTGATGTGTTGTCACTACGTGAAAAATGAACCAGGCAAGCAAGACATTAGGAGCTAATACTTAAAACCTGTCCAAGAAAGTGTGGATTGCCTCTGCAGCTCTGTTGGTGCTGTAGTCTTACTGGTTTCTTAGCAAGGAGTAAGGCATGACTATAATCATGTGGCATTATTTGGGCACACCACCAGGCAGACTGGGCTGCACTCCTGCTATTAACCACTGAAAGACTTTGGTAAAAATACTCAGCCTCCTTCTATCTTTCATTTTTCTTCATTCTAGCTTGATTTTTCTCTCTCTCTTAAATATGTTAAGACACTTACCTCCTCTATGAAGTGTTCACACATGAGTTTTGATGGGAAAATGTTATGGGAAAGATAGGTACTAACACTATTTCAATGGCTTTGTAAGATGAAAAGAACTCACAAGATGGCTGAAGTAAGAAAATGAACATGCTCCTTTAGTAGCTTACAGTCATAGTCACAGTAACTTTTGCTGACTGGCAAATGACTAAAGCCTGCAATTTCTGTCTTATTCTGATGATTTGAATTGTATAATTACTCCCTTAGAAGAGTTAGAGTTGAAGGGAAATGTATGATGTTTAAACACATATCAGAAGATGCAGCTTCATACGCAGTTTAGAGTAAGAGGGAAAACTTTTCCAAAGGAACGGAATTAAACATGCTGATAGTCATAAACCCATAGGTCACATAATTTTGTGGGGCAAAAACATTGAAAGATAATCTCTGCTGGTTTTGTACAAACCTTTTTGGGTTTGTTGTTGTTAAGATTATATTTGGAGCTGTAGCTGAAAGCCTGTATCTAGCACTTCTTGAATACAGAAGTCAGCAGTTACATGCACAGCAGAATCCAGAGGGGTGCACGTTTTCTTGTAGGGAAGAGAGTGGGCTAGTGCTCCTGTACCACATTAGGGAAAAAATGTATATCGATTGAAATACTTTCAAACTTACTTTTCAGTTGAACATTTTCCTTTTTTGTCTTCCACTTTGATGGCTAAGTCAATGCGTGGTTTCTGCAAACAATTTTTTCAAGTACTAGTCATGATCTTCAATTAATCAACAGCTACACTGATTTGGCAATGGTAGCAGTGGATCTTGAAGAGTGAAAGTTATTAGTACAACATCCAAGCAGACACCTAAAATCATAGACAGCTCCTGAAGTGCTGATTGCCATTAATTTAAGTATCTGGAAATATTTGTTTTCTGGAACAGAACAAGTATCTGGAAAAGCCTGACATGGAGCTTTATGACTGAAAACAAGGACATTGTGTCACCGTGGTGAGCAAAGCATCCTACCTGGGATGAAGTGTAAGAGCAGGATTTGGGAAGAGGATAATCTGCTGGCATTGCAGACTAACCTGGTGTGACAATCAGGCAAGTCCTGACTGACGATGTCTAAACCTCCATTTGAAAAGAATTCTTAGTTAAATACTTCGTTATCTCAGAAGAAGCTGTTGAGAAAAAGAAGGGCCTGTGCCAAGGGTCTCTATGGACTGTTTAGCTTGGTGGCAGTTAAAGAGATCCATTTTTTGTTTGTTTTGGCAGTACTTCCATTGAATTTACTTTACCTTGACTTTTGTATTTCCTGGGACATATTAAACAGAATGGGAAAGCAGTGGATCTGTCCTGTAAGCCGGCAAAGATTTTAAGGAAAATTGAATGGTATTACTAATTTGGATTGCCTTGGAATCTATTCTGCAAAATCCCTAAAACACAAAACATATATTTTTAAAATGTAAATATAATAAAATTCAGTAATGAAACTTTCCCATTTAAAACTTCATAGTCCAATTTCACAGGGTACACCTATTTTCAAAGAACAATTTTTGATTAATCCTAGTTGATTCTAGTTGCTTTAAAGTATATATTTCTTCAAAATATAGCTGTGCGTGCATTCAGTTCTGCTCTTTTGTTTTTTTTCATTTGTGATCTGCGTTAAAATTACTTGTAGAGATGTTTGGATTAGTTAAAGTTGTTAAAAAATACCTACACTGGTGAGTGCCAAGTGGAAAAATTTTTGCTGGTATTTTGGTGGTTAAATGCTACAGAAGTATGTATTACAATGTTATATGAAGGTTTTTATGTTTTAATTGTTGCTGTCCTTCATAATGCTCTGGTATGCCTAGCACAGTGTCTCTACAACTTCATGAGGGGTTTATGATTTAGAGTTTGACTATGCAGACATGGTGGTTAAGGTGTGAAATAGTCAAAGGAAATTCAGTCTTAAACATCAATTTGTACTGCCAAAACCCAGGAAGGTAGTACAGCTGCCTTCAGCAGAGGTTGTTACAATACTTCCTTCTTGAAGCAGAGAAAGAATCTATAAGGGAAGTGTCATATCATTGATTATTGTTTGCAAATTCTGGCCATCCAAGAGGGTCTAGTGGAGTAACCTAGATATAAACAATTACTTTATAATTGAAAGAGTACATAGGAATACTGGACTTATGAGGCTTTAGCTACAGTGAAAGATGAGTGTGGAGAAAAGACTGATATGGCACATGACAGAGTCAGAGCTAAAGTGCCTGTTATGCTCTGCTGCAAGGAGAAGGTCCTTAGGCAAAGATCTTGTTTTCTTATCTGTACTGTGTGATGCTCTACTCTCTTCTTCTCTCTTCTTATACCTTAAAATGTTTTCCTTTACAGGTTTGAAGTAATTGATTTATTGTAACTGTAGTCTCTTCTAAAACTATTGCTTTTGTGAGAGGCTGAT